>JXSR01S058224.1:199481-213121 GCA_000969725.1 Ophiothrix spiculata | reverse complement strand
ACATAAGAAATACATCATAATGCATGTCAACAATAGTGTCATTTGCGTGATACAAAAATGTATGTATCTCCTGAACGGATTGACCGATTTTCAAACTTCAAACGGTTTTTGAAAGCTGATCACAAGTTCTTTCCATCTACCACAATAAAAACATGTTTAGCTTAACTTATTTTTTTCACCTGAACTGCCTATATGTAGTAGGAGAAGTGCATGGTAATTAATTCCTTGCTAATACCAGATAGTATCAAATGCTATATAGTGGTAAATCAAGCTGTAGGTTAATCAAATGGATAACAGAAAACAAGTACCCTGGCTAATAAACAAATGGGCTGGACAAGAGAAGATATCGTGTGTATCCCATCATGCATTGCTTCCTATGGGAAATTTTGTACAGGAAGTCATATGAGTAGTTAGTGATGAAACATGCCCAAAATGCAAGATTACAACAATTAACTTTGATTTATGGGCATTTCATCACTAACTACTCACATAATTTCCTATTCAAACAATCCCATAGGAAGCAATGCATGATGGGATATACACAATATCTTCTCTTGGGCTGGACTTGACTTGTATTTCCTGTATTAGTATTCATAATATACATTACTAACTACAATGACTAAGCCACACACATAAGCACTACTGACCAAGAAAAAATAAAGCACTATGAAAAGTATACTATGCCAATAAATATCCTGGTTTTTTGCTACAGTAAATTACTGCTATACAATATGCTTAAAACCAGAAGAAGTGAAAATTTCTGTTTTACTTAAGAGATTGCGGCTTCATTCACTGACTTCCAGGAGTATTTTAGGGAGTTTCCCCTGGGTGTCCCTGTGGGAAGAGGGTAATTGTCTGTTGGAGACAATTCGACGATGCAGTACTCAATGAAAGCTTATACAGAATAACTAACATGTGTATAAGTGTGATCCAATCTAACAAGATTATTTCTAGCAGACGACTGCATAGTCATTATCAGGTAACAATGACTTCTGATACGCCATGCCCGTGATAATAGCTTGAATGCTT
Source organism: Ophiothrix spiculata (assembly GCA_000969725.1). Classification (NCBI taxonomy): domain Eukaryota; kingdom Metazoa; phylum Echinodermata; class Ophiuroidea; order Amphilepidida; family Ophiotrichidae; genus Ophiothrix; species Ophiothrix spiculata. The sequence continues at coordinate 212,092 of JXSR01S058224.1, read as the reverse complement.
TAAATGCAAAAGTATGTGTGTGCAATGATATGGATATTTTTAGTACATGGTAAAGTTACCAACTAATAGAAACTACAATTTTCTCCTATCTGTTTTTATCCCAAAATGGTTAAAATGAGTTGAAATTTAAAAGAAACATTACGGTTATTAATGACTTATAACTTTTTCACCTGTAATACAGTGCCCGATACAGTCGCAGCACCACAGGGGGAGAAGAAAGGAAAAAATAAAAAGACGGAAAAAAAGAAGGAGCTAAAGTATTAAGCAATAGAAAAGAGAGTACCACACAGAAAAAAATGTGTATAAATATGTTTAAAAAATCATTAAAAACTTCATTTTGTATAAATTTGTTGTTGAAAAATTGAATTTAAGATCATTATGAGACATCTGTGCATTTGTGAGACCTTGTTGTTGTTAAGTGTTTTTGTTAGCTATGTCAAAAGTTTTGGGTGTATCTTTTTGGCCTCATGTCAGTTGCCTCTCCTAACAAAAAAACTGTGGCACCATGCCTGCTGTAATAGTTGGTAAAATGGCAAATAACAACTGCCAGCAGTACTGATACACTGAATTTATTTTAATTCGGTTTTGTTTGGAAAGAAACCTCAAAAATGCAAACTATGAACAACTCGTGTGGAAAGGATTTTGTATTTAGTTAACCTATATGTAGAATACGTGGAAAAAATCTTGAAACAGCATAGACTCTTGAATTGCAATTCAACAATTAAGTGACAGCCAATAACAGCTCTAGGCAAAAGCCTGATTACTCCTTCACCTTGAACTCTTAGAATTGTAAAATGCCCATGGATCTACACAAATGAGACCTTATTTTTAACAGTCTGTAATCACAACAAATACAAAAGTCTAAAGCATGTCCAAGATGCACACACAACAAGTGACAGCCAATAAGCAGCTCAAGGCAATATCTTGAGTGCGCCCTCCATCACTGACCTTGAACTACTGGAATTCTCAATTTAACAAATGTGTCCCGCCGCAGCAAAAGGATGCAGTTGTCGTCTCCTACATGTAGCTCATTGTAGCATATCATATGTATACTAGTTGTATACATCAGATATGCTACAATAAGCAACATGTACGAGCCGACAACTGCATCCTTTGCCGCGGCGGGACGCAAATAAGACTTGATTTGTTTCCTGCACTGATCAGTATTCACCACATATTATGAGCTGCAACTACAATGACTATGCAAGTGGAATCAAAATAATGAGAAAAGCACTAGAATCTAGCTAACAAATGAACTGACATATTTGGACTTTTGATTAATTCACAACTATTGTGGAGGACAGACAAATTTAAATATAGAAGCTTCAGGTCATATATATGTTACCCAGCAATTATTGAAAAAAGTCCAACTTGTACCAATTGTAGAAGTTTGATTAAAGACATCAAGAGGGGAGCAAGAGGTTAGATCACGGGTCTCATAATACAGACAGAGGTTGTGGGTTCGAGCCCCGGGCCGGGCAGTTTTGTCTCCTTGTTTCCTTGGGCAAGAAACTTTACTCTACTTCCTCTGTAGTTCGGAAGTCACATAAAGCCGTTGGTCCCCTGTACGAATAGACTCATTAATGGGGTATGCATGTCATGCAAGTACTGTGTATCATTGATTGATTCATCAAATGGACGGTCAAATGGACCATAGACTGTAAGGTATGAAGCTCCCTTTCCAAATATTTGTAATATACACTAAAAGCATGGAAGTTTAACTTGACAAGATGACAAAAGCCATACAATGACCCTTAGCTCAATGTAAATCTTTGCAGAATATAAAGACTTGCAAAAAAGAAGAGTAAGAGGTTTTTCAAATAGTACGACTGTAAGCTACACCAAATGATAGCTAAAGAGCATCTCTAAACAGGCTCTTAACACTTTGCGACTTTATTGGAAAGTCTTACTCAACAAATGGAACTTGATTTATTTTGTAGACAACGAATCACAACACACATGATACACAACAACATCTAATTGCAAGCTAGTGGTCACTGACCATTACTTACGAAGACTTCAGACATTTTCTGACAAGTAATGTCTTCAGAGGAAAGGGGAACTCAACTTTTTGATAGGATTGTGTGGCCACAATTTCTAAACCAAAGAGCTTTTGGACAGACAACAGACTCAGAAAAAGATGTACTGAAAGTACAAGCTTTGATTAACTTTTTGCGCTGTGCTGCATTGTGGTAGTGTAAACAATTAACGATCGGGAATTATGCCATTTTTAAAATTTGCTTCTGCCGCAGAATCCATGATGACAGGAGGATCTGTTAAGTGTCTTAACGTGAAAAATTCATTTAGTTGGTAGAGAAATTCTGCGATTTCACTTCTGGTATAATTGCATTCTCATAACCGGTACTGTTTTCTACTGGATTGCAACATATGTTATTTTGATTTTGAATAAATTGATTATTTTGCATTTCTACTGGATGACTTACCCAGGTCTCTTAAACTTATCGGCATTAACCGGGTAAGCGTGCTCAAGTAGAAACAGGCTATGAGATTTCAATCACAATGTTTAGTCACATGTGATTTACAAGCTACGGTTTGCAAATTAGTGTTGTGGCATGCATTAGAATCAATGTCAACTGATGATCATTTTGTTTCCACCAAGTATAAAGAAGATCAACTATTTCCTTGGACACATATTGCATGCCTGGTCAATAGCAGGGATTTACATAGGCTACTTGGAATATTAGTGTGACAAGCATTTGGAATATTAGTGTGACACAGTGACAAGCATTTGGAATATATTAGTGAGACAAGCACCTTCAGCGCAAAACCGTGCAAAATACACCAATTATATGATTTCATGAATAGCTGCCTTATAGCAACATTTTTGAAATGTCAAATTTAAATGCATAACCGTCCTCAAATAAAATTTAAAATTTTGTCCAATGCCCCTTTAAGATCATTCTATTCGATTCAAGTCAAGTGGAGACAAACAATTTCTGTGAACACAAACTGCATCCTTCGTCATCCGTGATTTATATTTGAACATTGGTGTGTCAAGCATTAAAATCAATGTGAACTGATGCTCACAAAATATACCATCTCTGCTTGGGTCCGAAAAGGGGGACTTTGCGGCAGAACACTTTTCGAGAAACTGATGAAAATAGGCAGCAAAAACTAAAGAAAATAATAAGAATTTCCAGCAGATTTTCTGTTGTAAAATTTGATCGCCTTGATAAATTTCAACAAGTAAGGTGTTATTTTAAAGCTTAGTAAATGCTGTAACAGATGAAATTATAAAATCAAAATTGATATCATCTTTAAAGTCCCCCCTTTCGGGGTGAGCCATCACATATGTGCTTTTTTAAGATCATTCTGTTTGAATCAAGTCAAGTAAAGATAAACAATTTCCATGAAAACATCCTGCATACCCGGTCAAGTTTGATTTATATGCAACTAAATTGGCACATTGATTTAACATGCATTAACATCAATGTCAACTTAGTGATGCTTACAAAAGTCTGCTCAAGTCACAAAATACGCAAAGGTGTGTGCACTTTGTTAGCGTAATACTTTTACCAATCAAACAGTATATACATAGTTACATCCCTCTTTTAGTTACCACCCTGCACTATGACTTCATGCATGGTAACTACAGGAGTGATGATGTAGTCACTACATTTTCAGTCATCTACTACTGTAGAGCAATCATGTAGTCACAATACAGCATGGTGATCAGAGCAGAAATTTAGCTATTTGGCAACTTTATTCATATAGATTTTGTCTCTCTCTTAAGGGTACTCTCAACACTTGTCAACCCCTTATTTTCAGAATCATTTTATGTTCCGTAGCTTAGCAACTGAGCAGATTAAAATACTGAACATGATGGCAGGGTCAGTTTTGGACCAAACTGTGTGATTTTTGTCACTTTTTTTCTTTGAAAGCTAAATTATTCTGGTTTAGGCGACAGGAAAAAAAACCTGTTTTAATTATTCTGGTTTAGGCGACAGAAAAAAAACCTGTTTTAAATTTGCATTCTTGAATTTCTTTTTTTTAGTTTTCACAAAATCATGTCAAATCAGCTGTTTTTGGCCAAAACTTAACAATATTGGTGGTTACTTTGTAAACATTTTCAGTTTTTCCTGAATTTTTTTCCAAATTTTTGGGTTATTTTAGGCAATTCACCCGACCAACAGACCATACTTGAAATGTCCGACCGCCCGTAAAACAGGTTTGGGTTTGTTTTTTCGGTCGACCTAGAGGTAAATTTTGAATTATTCTACTTTTAAGAATCAAGAAACAAATGTCTATGAATGCATTTCTCACATTTACTTTTCAAAAGTCTTTTTCAATTAACATGAAAATCAGCTTCTAGAAATGGATACTTTCAATGAATTTAATGTTAAGTTGCTACGTCAAACAAACAAAAAACTCAAGGGTATACAATAGCCTTAAGTAGGCATTATCATAACATAGATACTGTTTTAATTTTACAGCATTCTCCTCTTAAATAATACATAATACAATATATGAGCACAATATCTTACCTATTGATATTTATTCCATCAGATGTAGTTGGTAGCAAATGTTGGTGGGTGGGCACAAATGAGTAGCAGACATGTAAGAAAAGTAAAAATGAAAAAGAATATCGTAAGTTGATTGTTTTGAATGACTTGATAGTGGATAATGTTACTATCAAACTACTGTGAACTGATATAAACTCCGCATCATAAGTTCTTACCCATAATTTCGACACGCCTGCAGATGAATTAAATGAACGTTTTTCTGGTAATTTTTGGTACACCAACCAAGTCTCTTCAATTTGTAGTCAAAATGTATCAAGTTCTTTAACATGCGATACCGATTTGCAGAGAACGGATGATTTAAAAAATTTACCTCTGAATTCAATTGTTGTAAATTCCTGAACGATGCACTGAGGGTTAACCACAAACACCATGACTGCCTACCGTGAGTAGCCGGGATCAATAACACTAGGATTCGCTCCACAGAGCAGGCTATTCAATTCATCGTGACGGCACATGGTAGCATTATTGACCAGTTGTATACCGTATTAACAGTTACCACTGGCCCTGTACTCATTTTGTGTGTAATTGACCAATTTACAACAATTGAATTCAGAGATAATTTTTTTAAATCATTCGTACTTTGCAAATCGGATAATTACATACACCACTGACCAGTGTTTCGTTTACATCCTTACATTCCTATCAACCCATTGATCTAAATGTTAGAGTACCCGTGTACCCGCCCCAAAAATTAAGTAGGGTACCCGGGTACTAAATTACATATAAAGTCCCAGGCTTAACTTACATGTGATATGTATATGCGTATAGAGTCTATTTGATTCTTAAACCTACACAATGAGCTCATTTTTTTAGTAATAAAACATTATTCATTTTTCAAAAAATTAAAACCCAGAACAAACCTTCACTTTTTGGCCTTAATTAGTTTTCTCTTCTTTAAAAATGCATATATGTGTACCGCCGCGGCAAAAGGGTCCAGTTGTCGACTCCTACATGTTGCTCATTGTAGCATATCTGATGTATACAAATACCATACATTAGATATGCTACAAGGAGCAACATGTACGAGCCGACAACTGGACCCTTTTGCCGCGGCGGTACACATATAGTTCTTACTTTAGAGATAATTTTAATAAGACTAAAAGGAAAGGTCCTGGGGAAAAAGTTTATAAAATATTTAAGCTTATTTGTTTGTAGTACAGGTACATCATCACTGTTGTTGTTGAAAATGGGTCAGTGTTAAAAGCATATCCTATATGATACAATATGTTGCCTACAGCATGGATATACAATTTATTTTCTGAGAAAAATAGATTAAGATATAAAAAGATACCGCTTTTGCTCTTAAGTGCTTCTTGCTTTCAGTAGATAAGTGATCTACTTAAAATATATGTCAACAATTTGCATAGTGATATGGCCATAAGATAACAATTAAGATTCACATATAATATGGATTTTTACTTTCTAATTTTATCTACATTTCATCAAAACTGGCATTTAAAAGTAATACTTGTTTGAATTTGTAAAGCTATTAGAATTTTCAAATGTTTCCAGGCTGATTTTGAACAAAATATCATAAATTACTGTTTTATATATATCAAAGCAAAAGCATCAAAGTATTGAAAGGGTTAGTACTAGGTGTAATGGCTGCTGGCATAGGATGTAATGTCGGCACTAAGTTCTGAACATCAATTTTAAGAATAGCGCACCAATTTAAATCAACCCTAGCCAAGATTGTTACACTCAAACTCCCTTTAAGCAATATCCGTTCCCTCTTTGTCATGTAATTTTTTATCGTTATCAGACTAAATTTCTTGTGAAAGGTCATACATTATCAGCGAGCAACACTACCGCATATCAAATTTAGCTAGTGATTAAGGCATTGCTACATCGTCTGAAAATTGACGCTTTTCTGGCCCAACAAGGGTGCAGAATTTCACTCTTTCATAATTCGTTGTGATTTTGGTGAAGCAAATTTCTTGGCATGGAGTAAACTTTGTGCGAAGAATTGATATTAGCTAATTGCTATAACTAATAGCATGGTTAAGTTAGTTCAATTCGCCATTTTGTACATTTCAAGATAATTGGAGTTTTAAAAGTAAAGCAAATAGTTTGGCATTTGTAATATGAAACATATCACATATAGATATCTTTTTCTGCATATTTTTGAAAATGAAAACAGGGTCAACAGAAATATACTCATTAATTACATTCGTGTTTGAGATACAGGAATTTCAAAAAGTACATATTTTCCCCAAAAAAATCGCCCGTTTTACCACACAAAGTATAGGGAAAGGACAAAAAGTCAATCATTATTTGCTTGTAAAATACTAAATGCTCCATTGATTTTTTTAATTTTTACATATGTTAAAGCATTTTTGCATACTTCAAAATACTGAAATAGGATCACCGTGTTAGTTTTCAAGAAAACTGACAAAAACGGGGACATTTTTGAATATTTTGATTAAAAATTTGATTACTTTGATGGTACCTGCGTCAGCATAATTTCCTGCTTATATATTACGCAGCGCGTTAGTAAAACCTGCGTTCAGTGTACATTGAAATTTGCGCACGCAAAAAGCGTGCCAACAATTATTTGAATTTTTACTATTTATATGAAAAAAAAACCGTTAGCCTGCAGTCGTAAGCAACTGCATCTCTGAGAAAACCCCTATTGACTTGATCATGTCTCCTGAAGACCTTCCAGCAATCTCTGCCCCTTCAGTTCATTTTTGGTATTAAATCATAAAAATAGAATTTGGAAGGTCATGCCCTCATCACCTGATCATCTAGAATATGATGTACCAAGGTCAGCTATTGGATTCATCATTCTGAGTGGCTAAGACAAATCAAGGGACATTCAAGTAGTTTGTGACCAGGAGAAAAGAGGCCAAAAAAATAAATTGTTTGGTTGTCCTCCACAACTTTGTTTGAGCAAGTGCAGGCGGGCAGATTCTTTTTTTCTTTTCTTTTTTAGATTTTTACAATGTTATACCAAATTATAGTCTCTACAAAGTGTATCACAATTCTTACGTATGTTAATATATGTTGTTAACTTTTCGTAAAAAATTACATAACGATGGGAAAACATGTTGTCAACAATATTTAAATATTCATTTTTTGTGTAGTTGGAACTTTTCTAAGAATTGTATTTCATGACCATAGCATGTTGCATTAAGAAATTACATGCCCTTAAAGAAAAGATAGTGTTTTTGTGGGAACGCATGTGTTTGAGCAGTGCATTGATTAAACCCCTCCTTATGGATACCATCTTACCTATGGATCGTTTTTCTGTTGAATAAAAATGCAACAGCAAATGATCTTGGGCATTTTATCAACTATTTATTAATCCATTGCGGTCATTCTGATATAAAAATTGAAGGGTACTCCCACAGATAGGGGACGGATAAGCCGTCAAAGTTCAGAAGCGGTCACGGGTTTTATGGTTGACACTATGCATATCTTTAATTCGCCATTTTGAAAAATATCAAAATGCTCTGGTGCTGAAACTTACAAGAAGTGTTACTAAATAAAACCACTTTATGGTTGTCAATATCGAAGTTATAAGGTAGCGTTACCTTTTTTTAAAAAACCATTTGAATACAGGGTGTGCCAATAAAAACGCAAGATTTGAAAACAAAAATATTTAAAATATAAGCAGGCCATTTTTCTCATCAAAACATTAATGATAATAAAAAAAAGCTTCTCCCCTTCATTTTGCCCTTTGTTTCATCCAATTTGGATATTCCTGTCCGGAGATACAGCATTTTCAAAATGGAGCACAAAATTCAATCTGGTCCGATTTGTGGTATTCGGATGATATGCATCTACGACATTAGCCCCTATAAATTTAAACCCACTAAACTAATTTTACAATTATTTGTGGTTCAAAGATAGTATTGGTCAATTTTTTTCATTGAAAACAAAACAGTTGATCGATTTGAAGAAAGAATTATACGCAATTATTAAGTAATTATGAAATTTAGTTTTAGCAGTCTCAGCTTTGCTAGTTTTAGTTGTGGTACTTCAGTCAGTGTGAGCTCTAAAATAAAACGAAAAATTCAAGGGCTTTCGTATTAACCTTTTATTATCAAAATGAATAGATAAAATGCGAGACTCGGAGGCAGTAGCTGCAATTGTAATTTTGGGGGAAAATCACATTGCATATCAAGATAAATTTTACAATCAAGGTCCACATTATGCCAGATATATAGAAACGAACTTACATTCCAGTTTGGGGAAACTTTGAACATGAAATTTTGGATAGAAAACAACTGAAATCTTTATTTTTGGCAATTGTAAAAGTTATTCTGACATCCTTTTTGGCTTGATTGGATACTTTCAATGAGTTTTTGATATAACACTAAATAAAAAATGCAAGTAAGGGATAGAAGTTTTCATCTGGAGATGAAGTAACTTGTCATTTACTGTTTTGATTGCCACCTACTTTGGGTTATTGATCATGGAATTAAGATCAAGAAATCGGACCAACACAATTTTTAACGGCTTCACAGAACTTGTAATAACTTCAGAATTAAACGCTCAAATTTTACGAAACAAAATGCTATTTGAAGCTGAGATTATGTACAATAACATTTGATAATTGTTTTTATTACATGTAGCATAATTCTCTCAGAAAAAAATCACAAAAAATCTTGCGTTTTTATTGGCACACCCTGTATAGCATCGGTAGACAAAGATGTGTGTGTGTGGGGGGGGGGGTTTAATTAAAACTGTAATTGCACTGACCATCCATTAAATGACCCTAACTCCTGGAAACAATGTTCAATTGCCTTCAAACTTTTAGACAATCAAGCAAAGACATCCTACTACTTATATGATAGCAAATTCTTTGAAATTATTGAACTCTTTATATTTTCAATATCTTCGTTAAAATCAAATACACCCGGGTACAAAGAATTTTGATACAGCAAGTATAAAGATCCAAATACGTCTACTGTACCGAAAAACCTCTTTATACAAGCTTAAGAACAGTATTAAAATGTTAACAAAATGAAAACAACAACTTATAAAATATTTTCAAAAGATCAAAATTCTCAAGACAAAAACCTTTTTTTTGAAATCTGAAAATTAGGTGCGGTATACTTTTGACTAACGTTGGGACCGTGTACACGTGTAAACGTTTACACGGACGGAACGCGTGTAAACGTTTACAAACTCTATCAAACGTTTAACCGTGAGTGTTTTAAGCTTGCCTTTCTGTCCAGTTTTTACTAGAATTTTAACAAAAAACCATCTCTCTATTGTGTCCTCTGTTGTATTTGCATGATTAATCATGCATCGCATCATCAAGACATCGAGAAAGCTAGCATTTTTTAGCTAACCAAAGTCGCCGATCACCGATGTACGATTATTATTTGGCTATCCAGGGACGTGCCTGGGAATTCCCTGAACGCTGTAGTGGTGCCGCTAAATAAAAAATCGGGATTTTCATAACGTGATACTTCAACTACAATGGCGACATCCTTGGCTGCTGCCGGCATGCCGTGTGCATGAAAACATGAAGTTGATTGAACGTTTAAAAGCTTGTTACATTTATAAGTAACTATGTTTTCACTTGTCTTTGTGTTTAAACGTCAGTTGTGTAAATAAAAATACACCTTGCATCTAATTTAGTAATGAAATGTTGCATTTTATGAAGGATGCAAATTCTGCAACTTGGACTACGTACGTACATACATAGAATTTGGATTGCTTTTACAGTCGCAAATTTGTGACGTTATTTGCGTGTACACGGTTACACGCCCGAATAAAAAACCGTGTACATGGATTTGTTAATAACCGTGAACTCCCAACGTTATACAGTACAAACTTTTTTTCCAGTTTCGACAAACAGGGGCATGTGGTGGAGGACAACCAAACAATTTTTTTTTTGCTTAAGCTATGCTGGTTTTATGGAAGTAGGCATATGTGTCAGACTTCAGAAGTAGACCTTTGTCAGAAAAACCAGGCTAGGAGATGGAAATCGTTACATCTGATGAAAATTTGATGTATTTAAGTGTGACAACCATTTGGAATAAATCACAGTTTATTCAGCTAAAGGTTGCTGAATTCAGAAGTATGTCACAAAAGCAGGACTGGATACAATCAAAATCCTTTTAAACAGCTAAAGTCATCACAATTAATGCAAATTTAATGTATTTGAGTCTAGCAACCAATTTAGGATAAGAAAAAATTGCATTTAAGTTCTGCTACAGGTTGTTGAATTCAGACGTTCAAGGGGGTATCAAAAAGTTTTTTAAACTTTACCCAAAAGGGATGGAGCTATATCAATGAAATTTTGTCAAAATAGTCACACATCTTTATGCACATTATGGTGCAGAAATGGTCTCATATGTAGTTTTACTTTTTTTACAGGTGGCGATTGATGTCAATTGCGCACTATAAGCGCCGGTATTATTATTATTATTATTATCTACCAACCCACTTAAAATTTAAGCTGCATGGAGAAAATTGCACGTTGTATAATAAGTCCCTGTATTTGAAGGATTTCAGGCCCAGTAAATATTAATAGCACAAGTTTAGTTATTTGATACCATAGTAGAGCCTAGGCTTACTTCTTTCCATTGATACCAAAATTATGGAAATCGGTCAATGAATGATGTCACAATGATGTAATGAAACATGGCCGACCTGAAAATGTTGATTTCCATTGAAATATAAACATTGATTTTTTCAATAGAGAGGACCCTTACAATAATTGTCTGTGGATAGTCAGTTAAAAGTGGCAGAAATGTGTTATTTTGCATATTGACTATGTAAAGATATCTTGTAACAAAATTACGCTCCTGGCTCTATTTCTTCTTGGTAAATGTTAAAACTTTTTGATACCCCCTCGTATATGACAGAAAACCAGGTCAAGAAACTGAAAGACACTTCCTATTTGTTGAATCATCACATATCGTGCAAATTTAATGGCTCCTTGCAAAAGTAGTAATTATAGCAGGTTTGGGTAACACGAAAAAAAACACCAGACATGGAATCCTAAGTCGAGTCAAAAAGCAAGTTATTACCAGTTAAGATACAACAAGACAACACCATGTAAAATGTCATAGAAAAGAAGAACAAAACAAGTACAAAATACAGACTATCATAACAGGCCCTTTGCTGTAACAATCATCATTTGATTTTTGCTCTGAAATGAATCTAAAATAAAAACCTGGATTTACGTGATGCGCAAAATCTGTCCCCGCCAAATGAATAGATCTTCTGTAATGCATATGAAATAACTCCTAGATGACCTCCTGCGAAGCAATGGCTTTAATTAACTCCGCGGACAGCTTGTAAAATAAGTTTCTTTATTAAAACAGACATAACTCCTCTCAAGAATTATCGATTTTCTTTTTTCTTTTTTTTTTAATAAGCAGAAAGTCTATACATTGACAAGGTGCTCACAGTAGTTTGAATATCAAGTGGTCTTTTGTTATAAATTGATGAATCTCGGCCATATTTATTTTGACTCAACCTGTATAAGGCTCAGTGTCATCATTTTATCCAACTTTGCAAAGATAAGAGGGTTTACTTATCAACAAAACTTGGAACATCACTTGCTATTCCTACTACAATTAATATACAAAAAAGAGCTGAAAGTTCTTGGGTATTGCGACAACCTTCTTCTCTGATTGTAGCTATTACAAAATTAAAGTGTCTTCTACTTTACAAAATGTACATCAACAGATGATTTTGCCCTGAAATGGATCTAAAACTACAGGAAATGGACACAATTACCATTATTGCGTTTCACCTAAGTGGTTTGTATTCAGGGCATACAAATTCCCCTGATCATCTTTTCAGTATCATCAGTCTATTATTTGAAACCAATTTCTTCCAGCACTGTCTGGTTCTATATAAAAGTATCAAGTTTAACTAATGGCTGTCTGTAACAAGCATCCATTCATAAATATTTTGTATGTGTTTTGTCTTTTACGAAATAATTGGTGTAACCCGACCGACCGACCCTATTTTTACCGCCGACCCTAAATATTTTTATTTTTTGAGCATGGTAAAAAACCTCCCAAATCTCAAATTTGATGGGAATCGATTCATGGGGCCCAAAATATGGCTTGCAGGACATTCAAAATGACAAAT
>JXSR01S058224.1:172962-186783 GCA_000969725.1 Ophiothrix spiculata | reverse complement strand
TTATATATTTTTCCTTGATGAATCCTGAAGGATTAATTACAGATTTATGGGTTGCTACTTGAACTACTTTTACATATTGTACAAACTATTAACATAGACGATGTCCATCCTTGCCAATGCAAGAGTTTTGTGACCAGTGCTCATTAAAAAAAAATTCTATTGGCTTGTTTAGATGTTGCTTGTGATTCATGGTGATCACATAAGCCCGTATTCACAAAAGTTATTCCAGGAATACCTTTATTCCTGGATTTTTCGTTCTGAAACAGAGATGGTTCAGAGCCATGAGCTAAATTGGATTGTATACAGCTTGAAATAATTAGCCTGAGGAATAGCTTTATTCTTTATTTGTGAATACAATATGGCATCACCAATGGAAAAAATAAAAAGTTATTCCTGGAATAAAGTTTTTCCCCTTTTGTAAAATACGGGCCATACTTTTTAATATTTCCCCAAAAAACTCAGAAAATTTGCCCCAAAATAGCAAAAACCTTTACAGAAAACATTTATTTTTATAAATTCAAGCAACATTTTGTTAGAACACCTTTGCCCCCTGCAAAATTGTCTGGCCCAGACTGTCCGGGTCAGTCGGAGGGCAACCAAACAATTTTTTTTTTTTTGGCCTTATGCCACTGGTCTAGATCATTGTAGGAGTAAAGGAGAAACAATTTGCATGGATAGAAGAGGTTCTAATAAAAACCAAGTGATCACTAGATCTGTTTTATATACAGCTTGAAGCATTGAATTGTATCTTTACCTCTGTAGAGTGATTTAACTATATGTGACCTGATTCTAGGCTGACATTAGTATTCAAAACATACATCACAAATGAAAACAAAAAACCCAAAGAAGCATTGGCCATATTGTAATTAAAGGTGCATGGCCCAAATTTGGTTAAAGCCCCATATGAAAGACCACCATAAGAGGTTTTTATTTTCAAATTCAAGTTGAATCAGTCCAACTATATTGATATAATGTGAGCAATTATATATTATATATTATTATTATAAAAGTTGTTTGATTCTACTACTGATTTTCTTAATGTTCATCATCTTCAATGTTGTGTTATTTCATACTAGCATGCCTGAATTTGTTCAAAATACTTTACCAATGCCACAGTTAGGCCAAAAAAATAAATTGTTTGTTTGCCCTCCAGTGGGTCGGTTGATCTTCTTTTTTTTTTGAATACTTTTCCCATATATTTTAAAGAATGATGTCATTCTATGGATTTTATCGTGAATACCAAATTGCTATGCAGGGCTTAATCAAAGATTGTCAGTCATTATTTAGAGGAAATATGCATTTTATACTACTAAATGTGACTTTGTACTGCTTACTTTTATGTTATTTATATACATATTTTACATGTTTGAAGAAAAATAAATAAAATAAAATACCCGACCCAAATTTTTGGCATTTTAGGGTCGGTCTCGGCAAACAAACATATTTTTTTAGGCCTTATAGAATATGATGTTTTATCAAACTTTAGAAATGGGGATACATATATATACTGCAAATTGTTGAATTTGAACAGTGGATACAGTATATTTATGGTAACCATAATCACACACATTTTTAATGCATTTCCAAAATGGACCATTTTTCCATTACCCCAAATTGATCACAAAGTAGAAAAAGTCCAAGCAATTGGATTTGACTCCTTTAAAGTTTTCTCATTTCAAAGATAGTTTCATCTCAAAGATAGGTGCCAATGTAAGATATGAAACAAAAATATTGCCCTGGGATTCAAAATATCATTGCATAGCAGAATGGAATTAATAATATCTATATATGATATGAATAATGTTAATGGATTTTTCTTTTGATAAATGGAACAAAGTCTTGCGCAGTTTGGTTCCTTCAGGAATTAAAATTCAATTAGTTGTGGATACTTATGTAAGGAGTTAAGGGTTGAAAGACTAGGATGGAAAAATAAACCATAATCAAAAATGCCTTTCTCCGAATCTTTAAACAAACATGGAAGATGAGATGCTATGCCATATTTCGAGTAATTCACTAATGGTGAAACAAATACTATTATTTGGATGGAAAATCTACAACTACTGTTACTCACCAGTAGTAGCAAAAACTTGATTATTGTTTTTAAATATGTGGCCTGTTTTTCAAATCATCTTCTTATTGTATCGAAGGAACAAACCCATTCCAATTTATGTTGAAAATCAAAAATTCACTTTTTTTCAATTTTTGGTCATTTTTTGACCTTATTTGGCATGAAAATAAAAAAATTTGCCAAAATTCAAAAAGAAAAAATGACGCAACATCCGAATGGGTGTTTAAAATTAAAATTCCCATTCCTAGGTCATTTTTTAAAAAAACGTTATTTTTAGCATGGTTGGAAGCCCAAATGGCCAAAAAATGTGTTTTTTGTGATTTTTGGCCAAAAATCAACATCACCATCATGTTCCTTGTAAAAATTCCTTTCTAGAAATGTATACTTTTATTAACTTTAAGCACTTTGTTCAAAAGTTAAGGTACAAAAGAAATTTTCAAAAATGTAACATTGAGTAAGGTGCTTACACCCCTTAAGATAAGGTGACCTGATTTCTGTCTAACATTTGTATTCAAAATATACAGGCGTTATGAAAACACCTCCGATTCTCACCAGGGATCAATGACCATCTTCCCTGAATATTCTATGCTGGTATCGACGTTTGTTGATCAAAATGCCAGATAAACATTGATAGTCTCAATATTGCTTTAGTATAAAATCATCAGTATTTTGCTTCTTTCTAAAGAGTTTTAAAACTGAAATTGACACATAAGCAGGGACAATGTGACCCGTCATATCGAAAGGTACCTTAATAGGTCGGCATACTAAATTACAAGATGCGGGCCATTGAAGCTGAGCATAGTCAAAAATCACGTCCAAGGTCGAATTTCTAATTTCATCAGAAACGTTACCTTTGAAGTGTATTCTACCATATTAATCAGGTTCCAACATTCAAAACATAAGACAAATGTTTTAAAAACCGAGATAAAAATACTTTCTCCATTCAAGTTTTACCAGTACAGAAACTCTAAAGTAGATTTTCTCAGAATTAAGTTTTCTGAATCAACCCAGTACCTTTTACCAATTTGGATGTTACTTTGCAATCGAACATCCTATAACCAAAAGTAAGGTGTCATTTTAAAGCTTGAAATATAATCTTTCTGATGAGACCAAAAAATCAGTTTTCATTTTGGAACCCTTAAGGTACCTTTTGATTTGACAGGTCACAATGTTCTTGGGTTAAACTGCACTGGCCAAAGTAAATGTATTGGTAAATTAAATGTTGAAAAAATAACATAACAGATATATATATATAAAGGATACTGAATTTTTCTTTTACCTATACCCCGCTCAGACATGGATGAAATTCAGTAGAATCTATTTCCTAGGCAAATCTTGTGATTTAATTACTTTAATTAAATGTTGGTAAATGTGTATCAATATCCAATCCTTTAATCTTTCCATTATCTGCCTTGGACATGTATTCCATTCTGTAGTCTACCTTCCCTTAAGAGTAAGGTGACCTGATTTCTTGCTAACATTTGTATTCAAAACATAAATGTGTTATGAAAACACCGCCTGATTCTCACTGGAGATCAATGGCCATCCTGCTTGAATATTCTAACACATCTGATATCAATGTTTGTTGATCACAATGGTAGATAAACAGCGATAGCAAAAAAAATATTGCTTTAGGATATCCGTATCACTATTTCTGCACCTTTTTATTATTTCAAACAAATGAAATTGATTAGGTAATTCCAAGTAGTCCAACAAATCCTGGATCAGTCAGGTCTCCAGGAGACCTCCTGGATTATTCATATGCAAATTAGGTATTAGACCTCCTGGAGGTGTCTCTCCTAGAATGCTGTTCTATTTTGCTATGAGATTAAAGTAACAACAATTTTGTGTCTGATGGACATGAATATTGGATGAAATTCAGTAGAATCTACTTCCTAGGCAAATCTTGAGATTTACTTTAATTAAATGTTGGTAAAAGTGTATCAATATCCAATCCTTTAATCCTTACATTATCTGCCTTGGACATGTATTCCATTCTGTAGTTTACCTTCCCTTAAGAGTAAGGTGACCTGATTTCTTGCTAACACTTGTATTCAATACACAGATGCGTTATGAAAACACCTCTGATTCTCACTGGAGATCAATGACCATCCTGCTTGAATATTCTAACACATCTGATATCAATGTTTGTTGATCACAATGGTAGATAAACAGTCAACTATTGCTTTAGGATATCATTGTTAGTATTTCTGCACCCTTTTATTATTTCAAACAAATGAAATTGATACATGTAGGTTTGGACAATTTTTTGAACATTTACCCTCTGAAATGTAAAAGTTATTCAAATCAACTAAAGGAAAACTAATGCTTTACAATCATATTTCAGATTTGGAATAAGCAAGGCAATTATAGCGATCTTGGTAGCAGTTAAGCATTAACATTTAGGGGAGTGTAACAGTCATTTCCAAAAAAATTGTGGGTCGTTTTGCATACGGTACCCCAAAAATTTAAATGTTTTTCATTAGCAACTTCAAGTTGGTAATTACGGAAGTGAAGATCACCAGGGTGAACATCAAACTAATATGTTGAGTATAATAATGGATATTCATACGTAGCGGTGAAACACTATAGAATGTTCATATTTTAAACTTCTACGCTACTTTAATTTGTACTCACCGGAGCACTTTCGCCGGGTCCACCGGCGTCATCAGTGGATGATGTTGCTCTGACTCGATGTCTAGTTGTTGACAACCTCATTGCTACCGAGTCCGTGTGCAAAGAACTACCGGACAATAAAGCAGCCGAATTGCGTGCTAGAGTAGTTAACATCGTGAAAACATCGAAAACTCCTACTAGTAATGTATCCCGCAGTGAAAGATCAGCAATTAAAGAACTGAGAAAGGATGACAGCATTCTGATATTACCTGCTGATAAGGGAAGAGCTACGGTTGTGATTGATGTCACAGAGTATGAGGAGAAAGCTTTAAGCTTACTTCAAAATGACAATGTGTATCTAAAACTGAAAAAAGATCCAACTCAGAAATTCCAATCGAAACTTATCAGTTTATTGAAAGAACTTAAGGAAAGTGGTGCTAACGACACTAAAACATATTGGAAGATATATCCAACTGTCAGTGTTAAGATCCACAAAACCGGAGCTCCGCTGAGACCAATTGTATCAAGTATCGGTTCTGTGACATATGAACTTGCCCGTTTTGTCGCGAATATTATATCACCTCTTATTGGCAACACGGAACATCATATACTTAATACTCAGACTTTTGTTGACAAAATCAAGGATTTAAAATTACAACCTGATGAAACCTTGGTGTCTTTCGATGTTACGGCGCTGTTTACATCCATACCAGTTAATGAAACGCTTGAGGTAATCAAGGAACTTCTCAAAAAGGACAACAGTTGGAAGAAAGACGCAGCTGAGAAGTTAACGGTGGACAATGTGATTCAACTTCTCGGCTTTTGTTTGAACACCACATATTTTGTGTTCAGTGATCAGTTTTACCAGCAACGAGATGGCTGTGCCATGGGAAGTCCTTGTAGTCCGCTATGTGCGAATGCCTATATGGAATTTTTTGAACGAGTAGCACTAGTGTCTGCACCGAATAAACATCGCGTATGGTTTCGCTACGTGGACGATACATTTTGTATAATAAAGACCTCACAGGTGGAGGAATTCACTGATCACATCAATCGTCAAGATAAGAACATTAAATTCACACATGAGGAGGAGGTAGATGGGCAACTACCTTTCCTGGATACCTTAATCACGCGTAAATCAGACGGTTCACTTAAGTCAAAGTATAATAAGAAGTCAACCCACACTGACCAATACTTGAACTTTGCTTCTCACCATCCGCTAGAACATAAGTTAAGTGTGGTTAGAACTTTGTTGCATCGGGCTGATACAGTAGTTACTGAACCTGAGGATAAAACTGAAGAAATTGCACACATAAAGGAAGCGCTACATAATTGTGGATACAGTGATTGGACTGTTTTCCGAGCACGTCCCAAAGAAAAACAAGCGGATCATGCTGAAAACCAGGACAGCGGTAAAAAGATTTTCACCACTCTTCCTTATGTGGAGGGCCTTTCTGAAAAACTCCGAAAGGCCTTCTCCTCAGCCGGAGTTAATGTGACATTTAGACCACTAACTACTCTTAGGAAATCCTTAGTTTCTCCGAAGGACAAAACGGCTTTTGAAAAACAGTCTGGTGTAGTATACAGCATTAATTGCAAAGACTGTCATTCTCTTTACATTGGCGAGTCAAGTCGTAAACTTGAAACGAGACTAGCAGAACATAAGTTCAAAGCTGCTGGCTCAACGTCAGCCATTAAAGAGCACATTGATCATAGCAAAGGACATTACATCGATTGGGAGAACGTAAAAGTGTTGGAGAAAGAACCTAGAGATTTTCCAATGAAAATCCTGGAGGCTATCCATATTAAGAACTTGAATCCTAGAGACAAAGGACTAGAATTGGATCCAGTTTGGGACAACCTACTTGCCACCAAGGAGACCAGGGGGCCAAGGAGAACATCTTCTATGACGTCATCTACATCTATGACGTCACATGAGGTTGTCAACAACTAGACATCGAGTCAGAGCAACATCATCCGCTGACGACGCCGGTGGACCCGGCGAAAGTGCTCCAGTGAGTACAAATAAAAGTAGCGTAGAAGTTTAAAATATGAACATTCTATAATATGTTGAGGATGATTTTTTTTAATATTCAAACCAATTGAATTTTTGGGGTATTTAAAGGTAAAAATTTGAAAAGTCAAACTGGTATTCATATTCAGATATTTTCATCAGTTCTCACTATTTATAATCTCCTCTTCTATGTTCTTAATTTCAGGCATGCTCTTCTCCATCTTACCATATTTGTAACTCTACATTTTGGGAAAACTTCCCTGGTAAGCATTAGGCAGTCTGCCTCACCTCCTCCTGGCTCTGTTATGTCCCATTTTTTACACCACTTGGACTTGATCTAATTATCCATTATTTATTTATTTTATTTCTTTAAAAACAGCACATGACAAAAAAAACTTTCCAGGCAATTATTTACATTATGAGTGAAATTTAAGTTGGAATAGGTGTATGTACAAGTGTGAAAACAGATAGGCAATATTTGAGCTCAACATCTTTTTTCCCCCTTTTTTTTCTTGACACTTTTTATTTCCGTTGAATAATTATACACATACTTAAACATTTGATATGGATTACACACATTAGTTACATACTTCATATATGGTATGTATATGGTACGTTAAGAGTGAACAGGGACCGGGGTACTGGGGTTGGAACCTAAACTAATTTCTTGAGGAGGATTTTTTTAAAATATTCAAACCAAAGAATAGATTTTGATAATAATTTTAGTAAAACAAAATAACATATAATCTTATTTTAAATCCAATGTCAATTTTTGGTAGCATTGCATTACTCCTAAAGTATGTCAACATTTTAATTGGCACCAAGTTGTAAAAATCCAAAGTTGAAAGCTCTGTCCCTACCATGCAAACTCAAAAATTGGTGCAACCACTGGCCTTTCACCATTCCCACATAAAACATAGTTAAGATTTGAATATTATTATCAGCCATTCAATGAACGTTCAGAAATCTCAAGTGCGATCCTGCTTATTCCAATAAATATGAAATATTTAAAGAAGAAAGACTCATCAGTGTCTAGCACTGCTTTTCATGAGAGGCCTCTGTCAGATGGTTAGATCGGTTTTAGATGCAGGGTGAAAACCGGAGCGCCTGGAGAAAAACCTGCTGCGAAAGCAAGTTTGGACTGGTAACTTATTACACAAACAGCATCAAGACCAGGGATCAAACCCAAAACAGCCCCAACTCATTGGTTCAAAGCGAGGGAAGTATCTCTGCGCTACCTGCTTCCCTATTATGTGAGTGCCCCAGCCCCAGCCTTAAGAGGGTTCAGTAACCGATAGATGTTAATATTCCCAGTGAGACCTGATACCATGGGATGAATTTCAACAAATGTTTATACAAATTTGTTTGCATTTTGTGAACAATTTGTTAGCAATTCCTGACTTGATGACATACGTAGAAACATCCAAGAATACAGAATAATTATATATCAAACTTAAGTCATTACGGTTCACTGCATTTTACAAAATGTTGTTGGAAATACAAAATTTTTAAATGAGAAAACTGCAATTGTTCTATGATCAACAAATGAATGCACATGCAGTTTAAAATAAGTCGAAAATGGGTTAACTGGTTTCAAAGTGGTTTATTAAAAAAAAAGCTAATTTTGTAATTTTTTCTAATAGTTTTCCCCATGCTCCATGTAGACCTATAATGGAAAATAATGTTGGGTGACGAAATGCTGACCTATTCTGATACTGTCCTACACAGAAAACTACATCAGGTTGCTCTAAACACTTTGTTTACTTCTGGTAAAAATTTCCAAGTGACAAGATATGTTTTAATACAAGCCCTCCTCTGCCCCCTGTCAATCTCCTGCTTTTACGCAATTATATACACCTATGGAATAAATCTGTTAAAATAACCATTTAAACTTATTTTTCGAATTTAACTTGAGTTCATCTGTCAGTTTAAAAAATTTCTTTCAGGCAAAAGAAGCTTTACATTCCAGTTCTTACGTATTTGTGAATATCAACCATATAAGTTTCAAATTTATTTGAAGTGAAAGTAACATTAATTCATTTTAAGTAAACATCCATACATTTTCTTAAACTGTGAGAAACTGGCACCAGACAGTGTTTGAGACATTTCAAGCTGAATGCTTTTGCATATGTATAATGAACTTAAAGGTTCATAATTTATCTCATAAAGAAAGATACATTAATCTTATAAAGAAAGAGACATTAATACCAACACGTGTAAATGTCCTTGGGATTTTGTAAAATTCTGACAACCTGGCAGCAGACAGTCTATGAGACAAACGGATTACTTTCTCATACGATACACACAATTTAGCACATTGTAGACAAAAAGCTTTATATGACAGGGAAAATCGATTTCAATGTCTGACCATGTTTAACAAAATAACACCAACAGACCTTAAAAAAGGTAAAAAGTCTCTAATTTATTTTAAGTAGTGAGAGAAACATTAATACTAACAAATGTGAAAGAGTATTTCTGAAACTCTGACAAACTGGCAATAGCTTAAAGCAATACTATAAAGTGCTAAAAATGAAGTGCCCCCCTCTCACCCATGACTTTTGATTTTTTGGGCTTATTGGGTTTGTTTTTGGTAGATATGAATACCCTCCAAACGATTTGGCTCAAAGATGCTTACTTTTTCTGTTATGGCCATTTGTTGAATTAAATTCGGGATCCCAAATTTAATTCTACATGTATTAGTATAGAAAAGCATGCATGTGCTTTTTATCGATTTTTTGGTGGCAAAACATTTTTTTTTCACAAAATACACTCTAAACGCTTTTAGATAGTCACATTCCTCCATTTTATGCTGTTTTTACTATAAACCATTTTTGATCAAAATCTTATAGTATTGCTTTAAGTTGTATAGACATAGAGATTTAAATAGTTTAATGCAAGACGTAATGATACCTCTGGCTCAATAACTCAAGAGATTTTCCCAAAATGCTCAAAAATGGCTGACATAACCTGTACAGAAAAACGATGTACCACACTGAACAATAGTATAGAGCATATGAAGTATTGTGTCCAAATACGCTGATATAACTATGAAAAAGTAGCACTTATGGGCGCTCAATACTGATTATTGGCCCAAATGAACCATAAATGGCTTTGAGGTCAATGGTAAACAAGTTACTTTAAAGGTCCCATCAAAAACTGTACCCTAACCCTTACCCTAAAGCTAACCCTAAAACTAACCCTAACCCTAAATTAAACACTATCCGTAAACCCTAACCCTAAAATTCTGGATGGGACCTAAAGTACACTTGATCCAAATGTTTATGTGAATGACCACATAGTTCAGTTAGAGGGAGTTTAAGAGGTATAAAATATTTTTATGATATAGTTTAGTATGAAATTTGGCAATCACTTTTTGCACACCCTATATGATAGAGTTTCTATCAGCTTTTTGCATACAGGTAAATTGAGTACAAGTGTGGTCCAAATATTTAGGTGCAAAAATGTATATATTGTTACGGTCAACGATTTTAAATGACCAAGGCCTAATTCACCTTACGGGTTCTTAACTGAAACAATAAATACACTGCAATATAATTTATAATCTGAAAACTTTCTTTAAACTTTAATATTTGTTTTTGGTTTAACTTACAAACTTGCTTGTTGTCTTAAAATACTACTTTTAAATGACTTACAGATACCGCTTCAAGAACCGCACGATCCGGATATTATATTCCACGCTATAGTCCATTATCAATCCACGGCATAAACTCATATATCATAAGTCCCGAAATCCACTTGGAAAATTAGTTCCACAATGTTCCTGACGACCTCCAACGGCGCTGCAACAGTCACATTGAAGCTCTGCTTGGCTTTATAAAATATTTGACAAGCTGGATCCAACGCACATAAAAGTAACCACTCTGATAATGCTCCACTGTCTCTTTAACACAAATATCTCCAACTCCAACAAGGTATCGCCAATCTCCATTCAAAATATCTCTAAACTCCAATCTCCATTCGTCTGTATAATAACTCGCATCCAACAAAATGTAGCTTTCCCACCAGCAAGTTCACTTCCAAAGTTTCATCTATCGAACTATCGCCGACAAAGTCAAAACAATTTCTGACCAAATCTGATCAGGCTCCGGCCCAGTTTCAACATTTTCTCAAAATTCCCCCACGACATCATTCATATATTTGACATAGCAAATTGTACAGTTATCTATGTGGGGGAATTTCCCAAGTAATTATATATTCAAGTTAACAAATCTATTTCTGAAACTTTGGGAAATTCCCAGATCACCTGATATTTTCATGCAATCAATTGCCTATTAAAATAGAATGGGAAATCACCTAAAATTGCAAAATATGAATCTTTCAGAAAAAGTCCCTTTCTGTAGCAATCAAAGATCTCAATAATTAAGTTTCACTAATTAAATAATTAATTAATCAACAAAACAAATGATTCAGTTTCACATAACAATATATATGATAAAATGAAAAAAAAAATAGGTTTGTCTCAAACGCTAATGAGTAAAAGCAGTGAGGACTACAATATTTCTGACTTGGTATTTTAATGGTGTGTCAACATTGAATGCAATTTCTATTCTGTTCTGTTTTCCTTGCCTAGAGTGTTGAAAGCAGTTGATCTGCTTTCAACACTCCTGGCCTCAAGAGTTTAATGAAGATATTCAAAATCAAACAATGATTAAAGTTACAGTAATGGACCAATCTAGTTTCTTAAATTTGAGCATATAATAAACGAGAACATGTCACAAATTTTTCTGATTATTTAAGCAATTGATGATATTTGCTAACTGTAAAAATCAATCCCTGTATCAGTAATGACATATTCTAATTGAATACGCCAGAATAAGAACATCCCAACTCCAATAGCTCCCTTCTGTTAAGATATGTAAAAGATAAATGCATATAAATCTCTGAAAATGCTTTCAAATCCTAAAAAGCATTTTCATGTCTTTATTCCAATCATAGTGTCACATTTGACCTTGTAGTTGACTTTGTTAGACATTGTTAGATAATTTTCCAAGCATATAGTTGCAGAGTGGAGCTCAAGGAGTTGGGATGTTCTTGTAATGGCTGTTTAAATATAGCAACTATGTACTATAACAATTATTTAACAATGTCTAAAAAGTCAACTACAAGGTCAAATGTGACATTATGATTAGGATATTCACATGGAAATGCTATTTTTGTGATGTGAAAGCATTTTCAGAGATTTCAATGCATTTATATTTTACATAACTTAACAGAAGGGAGCTATTGGAGTTGGGATGTTCTTATTCTGGCGTATTCAATTGTTGTGATTATTAAAGCAATAGATGATCTTTGCTAATAAAAATCAATCCCTGTATCAGCAATGACATATTCTAATTGCTTCCTTAGTCTAGAACTATTCATCAAAACTCCGAAAACTTTGGTTGAAATTCATTGAATTCACCAATAAGTGGATCTGAAGTTTTTGTCATGATTATTTATCAGTATCTCTGACTAACATTTCACCAAATAAAGTAAAATCAAACTTACTGGTATTTCAATCCTATTTAAATTCTGCACCATAAAAAAGCACATTATATATACAACTGGGAAACGCTTTACAATTTATAAGTTGAGCACTTCGGGTAGGCACTAGATAGCTAGTAGCTAAACTTGATACTTCACAATAAAGCTGAATGTGTAAAAATCAATGCCTTCCTCCAGAAATCTTGTTTTATAAAGATGTAGGCAAAGAGGGGAGAGGGCAAAAAGAGAAAATGTTAAGGCGGCAAGTGGTGCAAATGCAGTTTAAATTTGAGTTTTCTGATAGTACGTTCTTGTACAGTCTTTTTTTTATTTTATTTTTACAGTCTCATTGCTGATATTATATTCTACTGTCCCTGATATGTCCCTTAATATTCATACCTTAGTGAAATGGATGTATTTTTGATGTTAGGTCAAAAATATAAGAATTATGTTTCAGAAAAGTGAATATCATGCTTCATACTTATTAATAAGCCTAAAACTGATAAGAAATTTAAGTTACTTCTTGTAAAGGTACTCAAGGGTACTCATTGTTTTCAAGAGTTTAAAATGCAGAATGCTATTTTTTAGATTCCTGGTTTGTTATCTATTTGGTGTGCTAAATTGTTTGAATTGAATTTTTAACTATACAATAAACAAAACAAAAACAAACAAACAAACAAAAGAAAATAGAATCTTAAAAATCAGGGGTGTGAAATTTCCTCTTTTAAGCTGATTTCCTCTTTTTTGGAATTTTTCAGTGTTTTTCCTCGTTTTTGTACAATCTTCCTCTTTTTTCAAAAGAGGTCTCTCACACCCTGAAAATAGATCTAAAGCCTGATTTGCCTGATTTAAATTCTGCTCTATGAAAAAAGAACACCACATACAACTAGAATATTCTGTGCAATATGTAAGGAAAGTGCTAGGTAGCCATTAGCTAAACTTGATACTTCACAGCAAAGCTGAAAGTGTAAAAATCAATGTCTTCCTTCAGAAATCTAGTTTATTGAAGATGTAAGCAAACCACAAAGAGGAGAGAGGGCAAGGAGAGATAATGCTAGAAGCTAGGAAGGAAAGTGCTACAAATGCCTTTATGAATTGGGGTTTTGTAACATGACAAATTCTGATAGCACATCTTGTTGGATTGTACAGTCCTGATTCCGATAGTAGATCCTGTATGTGTTGTACAGTCTCTGATATTCCTTAAATTCATACTTTGGTGGTGTGTATATGATTGTAGAATATGTTGGGTCCAAATATCAGAATTATGTTAAAAATTGTGAGCACTTTTTTGAGTATACAAGTAAATATTGTCATGTTTCATAATTATTGATAAAACATAAACAAGAAATTTAACAATTGGTAGATTTTAACGGGGTCACCGTCGGACAAGTTTTGAACTGTCAAGCTTTCGTCAGGAGTAGCTCTGACTTCTTCAGGACAAATATTATTATAAAGACGTGTGGGCCGTCACTTCCCACTCCCATATTTAAGGGAGGTGCAGTGGGCCTTGCACCCCCAAAAAAAAATGTATCAAAAAGATCCACCAAAACACTATATCATAAGTGCGGTTTTTATTAGGCTCCTCTAATCAAAAGCGCTTTTTGGTTTGGGTGGTTTTTTGGTCCCTTTGTCCACTGTT
>JXSR01S058224.1:161237-172548 GCA_000969725.1 Ophiothrix spiculata | reverse complement strand
CAGGGGAGTACCTCCACTGACGAAAGTGCATGGCAGATCTTGGACCCCATTTCCTTGCGCATTTGATTGCCCATGATGTGTCCACTAAAATTTGAAAAATTGTGATGTTTTAAAATAATTGTTTGCTTAAAGAGTTGTTCGAAAGTTTTCAAAAATGAATTGCAAAAATATGAAGCTGAGTAGTACCTGTTAATTGTTTTGGCACCAAATGGTTCAAAAAGAAATGCGTTATCAAGAGATGTGTAAAACAACTGGCTAATTTCTGGAACAAAAATGAGATCAACGACCTGCAGGTCAATTTTTAGTGGATTTAAATGATTAATTTGGTGGGGTGCATTGCTTGCCAGTCATATATATATTAACATGTATTCAAGAGTGCTTAACTGTAAGTTTGTTAACGTACAATATATAATGTTCCGCTCCAAGACATAACGCATCGCAATTGTGTGCGCACAGTAGTTTGAAGAAAAATTAAATTGTGTGAAAAATTTTATATCTGCATGTATCCTGTCTTTTTTCTTGCTCACCTAAAAATCATCTCAAAACAATGTTCATTTTGGGGGTAAAATACTATGTAAAACATCCAAAAAAAATTATTTTTGCTTGTCACTTTCTCGAAACCACTGAAATTAGTTAACTGTTGACCTGAACTAAATTGTACCTCAAACAAGTCCACTTTTTGAAAATCTGCACCCCTCCTGAAATAATCCTGGTTATGGGTCTGTTTGAGGCTTTGGGATAAAATCCCGGGGATAAAATACTACCTCTGTGACAATTGCATACCATCCTAAATCATTTAAAGCGAACATAATTTTTGTATTGGGATAAAGATAAATTTGTCTAAAAACAGTCTCAAAACAAATCATTGTTTATCTGCTATTTACTGCGCGGTCATTATCAGGTAACAATGACTTATTATAATGACCCACATGTGATGTCATTAGCGCTGAATGCATTTTCTCGTAAAACGCCAATCAAGCGTGCACATGCACCACACACATGCGCGTTTATAATATTACGCGATGATCGTCATGCCTGGACTGATCACCATCTTATAATTCGGTCATTGTTTAAAATCGTCGGTGTTTGTTTTGTGCCTTGGTACTTTTCTGAGGGAGCGTAGCTCCCTCAGAAAAGTACCTCGGCCCAAAACAAACACCTCCGATTTTAAAACAATGACAAAATAGATAATGCACAGTTATTATTGTCTAAGTAAAAGATGCTTCTTGTCAACATAATCGGTATCAAAATGCAAGTACCGATTATGTTGCAAAAAATATCCCATGTCGTTTGAGTTTTATATAAAAACACACTAATAGTGACAACTTTTTTTCCAATATTCTGAATATGTGACGCGTTACATCAAAAGGTACATGTTGGGTCCAAAAATCAAAATTGAGTTTTTGGTATCACTGGGAAGCCTGTTTAATCAGCTTTAAAATGATACCAACATTAAAGGCATCGGCCATTCGATGACCGGGCTATGACAAATTAAAGAATGACAACATTGACGGATTTAAAAAGCACACTTCTGAGAAAAACGTTTTTGGAAATCATGAAAATTTTAAACTCAAGATATTGCTGGTTTTCAAAGGAACCATTCAAAACTCCATAGCAACCAGCACTTTTACTTGCCCGATTGACACCAAATTTGGCACATCTACTATATAGACTGCAACAAAGACGGCGATACCAAATTTGCCAGGGGGAATAATCGGAATGCGCTGATATTTGCCGTGCAAATTGGTCATATTTGGTACTCAAGTGACGGTCCCATGGACATTTTCAGCGAAAACTGGATCTGACTTGGTCACAAATAATGCATTTTTTTTCACATTTAGAATGTATTTTTTCAAAAACAAAGTTTGTTCATTGAAAATATATACTTCAAGGACCTCACTTTTTACGATATCTAAAGATCGACCTCCCGACCATTTTTCACTCATTTTAAACTTCAGACAGCCGTAGCTCAAAATCGGCCTTGCCGAAAACTGGTACCTTTTGATGTAACGCGTCACATATGTTCTGGCAAATTGCCAAATCACAACATGAAGCAGTTATAACCCTAAAAGGAGGAAGAAACTTTCAGTTTGCAGCACATTTAAGATAACCAGATTGGTTCATCACTCTTACTGTTCATCACTCTTACTGTTAATGAGCTGCTTTCAAGTTACTTTTATTGCTCTACAAAGATATACATTGTTTTGAGAGGAACTATAGGAGGCTGAAGGAGACAGCTCAAGTCAGTAACATGAGCAATATAAAAAGAAGCAAATTCAAGACAACCAAAATGTTTTATAGCTCCAGCGTTAATGATCACCCAACATAGATATGCATGCCTATAAATCTGTGCTGAAGATTAGTACCTCTAGCAAAAAAAAAGTAACTTGCATGTCTATAAATCTTGTGAAGAGGATCGGTTAAGTTGAGGAAAAAACAATCAAGCGACTTCGATAACCTTGCGCTCTACATTTCATGTTCCCCATTGTTTCACGTAAGAGAAGATATCGTGTTTATCCCATCATGCATTGTTCCTATGGGAACTTTTGTACAGGAAGTCATGTGAGTAGTTAGTGATGAAACATGCCCAAAATGCAAGATTACAACAATTAACTTTAATTTATGGGCATTTCATCACTAACTACTCACATTATTTCCCATACAAACAATCCCATAGGAAGCAATGCATTATGGGATACACACGATATCTTCTCTTGTTTCACATGTCATCCAATGAATTTATCTGTGTAATACCACACTCCTTGCAATCTCACGATAGAGCTGGGGTTTCATTTCCATACAGCCAAATTTGTGATTGCTGTGTTAGATTTATTGCTAAGGTTATAGCGGGCTATTACTAATTAGCCAAATTTTGATTGGTACATAGCTTTACTTCTATGGTTATTGTGGGCTATTACTTACAAGATAACTTTAGATCACTATACAGATTTATTGTTTCAGTCTTGTAGTTGTATCTAAGGGAACAATCAATTTTGTACTCACAATTCAGATATTATACAATTTGAAACTTTAAAAGAAGTACCTAACCGTATCTAAGTTTTATGTGCATTGAAGAACTATTTAGGAACATTTAAAAATACCTTCATGTTCTCCTATTCTTTCCTTTCCAATCTTCTCCTCTACCACTTTGCCCTATTCTGTTTTATTATTCAAACTTTCTCGTTTTACTTCTACTTTCTCTTTTTTCCCTTCATTTATTTTATCTCAGATAAAGAATGCTGAGAAATATGCATCTTATATTAGATCATTACAGAAACATGGTCCGTTTAAAAAACAAAGTTTACAATGTCATGTGAAAGATGTTTATTAAATAGGTCTAAGTTTAAAATTTCAGCTGAATCGGTCAAACTGTTTTTGTTTCATGAGCAATTGTGTATTTCAGAGCAGCCTATACGTGACTGAGTAAAATATATTATGGTAACCATAATTAGACACATTTCCACATACCACGTGTATCAAAAAAATTGTGCACGGATTAAAACTGATCTTAACCTTGATAAAAGCACCGATTCATACATTTCTTGTTATTGTAGTAAAGCAGATTTAATAAGCTTTCAAATGCAGAAAAATGATAGAAATCAGATGAAAAATAAAAAAGATATGACCAATTTTGTAAGTATGTCTCTTTTTCTTCCATTCCAATGGGATTTACACAGTTAAGCAAGATATTACATATCAATATTACGGGTTATGGCTTTATGATCTGAAAGAGACGTGCTCACAAAAATGGTCATATCTTTTTTTTTTCATCCTATTTTTATCATTTTTCTGCATTTGAAAGCTTATTAAATCTGCTTTACTACAATAACAAGAAATGTATAAATCGGTGCTTTTATCAAGGTCAAAATCAGTTTTAATCCGTGCACAATTTTTTTTGATAAACGTGGTATATCTGCAAAACGGAACAAAAATCAGCAGTAAGATTTGACATGGACATGGACATTTTGCTGCTTTCTATAAGTTGTATTTACAATCTACCATAATATCAGAGATAGAGATGATAACATTTACTTGCAATAATGTCTTGCTATATATTCGATGCAAAGTTTCCCTTTTAAGCAAAACCAAGTTCTACAAAAGTGCATTAACCTTCCTTCCTCCATCTTTTTGTATTTGTACCTAGATGACGAAACCATATTCTATAGTGATAAAACCAACCCAATTTTTCTCACTTAATTGATGCCAAAATAAATGTTATGTGCACTAATGCATGCCTAACAACATTAATTCCGCTCACACTGTCATGTTCATTTTCATATTTAAGAAAACTAACAAACATCATCGCGGAAATGCATTAAGCAAACAAGCTAGGAGATAGATGATACAAGTTGTTGATTACGAATTACGTGATGATAAAGAGAGGATATGATACGGTGAATTCCCTGGTGAATTACCAATCATTATGGGGCAAGTTGCTGAATTGAAAAATGCATTTGTGAAATACAAGCAAAGAAAAAACTCTGTGTTTTCTTTATTTATAACATGTAATGCTCTCAAGATGATGATCGACACTGAAACTTGTAATTAATTACCACATTTGTGAAATACATGTACAGAAGAAACTCTGTGTTTTCTTTATTTATAACAGGTAATGCTCTCTAGATGATGATTGATGCTAAAACTTGTAATTAATGATCAGATAATCTGAATGAGGCAAAGTGCTTTGAACTTCTCCATTTGCAATTTTGAGTGTGACAAAGTTGCATCTTCATGTTTCATGTTTCTTCTAAAGTTTTGTTTTCTTTGATTTAAAAATGTGACTATCCATCACGAACCTAATGCTTGTAGCCAGAGTTTTCATTTCAAGCTATTTAGGGGATTCAAATTTTAGGAACATCCTTTGGCAAAGCCCTGTTTTACATAGTTTTTAAACAGTTCATGGGGTTCATTTCCCAAAACCACGAACCACCCCTGGCTACAGGCTTGAACCTCCATTAAAATCAGGTGGAAGAGGGCGATAAAATATTATAAAAGCACACCAATCGCCCCCACCTATAAAACTTAAGTAGTTGTTTAACTGCCCAAACATGTTGCTCATAACACTATAAATATATTTAGCAACAATATCCCTAGTAAAAAAAAGTAGCCCCTAGTAGCTCAAAAGAGCCCCTTGGAATGAAAGTCAGAGGATGATTTTTATTTGCTGAAAAAATAGCCCCCTAAAGAAAAATATTTTGACCCATGCTGATTTCACTTAGGTTTGTGGTGGATGGTCTCATTTGTAGATGCACACTTGTAAGTTATATAACAAATGACAGCCAATAAGCAGCTCCAGGCAAAATCTTGAGTGCTCCCTCCATCACTGACCTTGAACTACTGGAATGCTGGATTAAACAAATGAGACTTGATGTATTTCCTGTACTGATCAGTATTCACAACATATGAGCTGCAACTATTGACCATGCAAGTGGAATCAAAATAATGAGAAAAGCACTAGAATCTTAAAGATGTCTAACAAATGAACTGACATATTTGGACTTTTGATTAATACACAACTATTGTGGAGGACAGAAAAATCGCTATATAGAAGCTTCAGGTGAAATATGTTACCCAGCTATTTCTGAAAAAAAGTCAACTTGTACAAATTGTAGAAGTTTGATTAGAGACATCAAATGTACCGTCAAATAGACCACAGACTGTAAGGTATGAAGCTCCCCTCCTAAATATTTGTAATATACACTATTAAAAATCATAGAAGTATTACTTGATAAAAGTTTCCACTATGATCCTTAGCTCAGTGTAAATCTTTGCAGAATATGAAGACTTGCAAAAAAGAAGAGTAAGAGGTTTTTTTTTTCAAATAGTACGACTGTAAGCTACAGTAAATGATAGCTAAAGAGCATCTCTAAACAGGCTCTTAACACTTTGCGACTTTATTGGAAAGTCTTGCTCAACAAATGGAACTTGATTTATTTTGTAGACAACAAATCACAACACACATGATACACTACAACTTCTAATTGCAAGCTTGTGGTCACTGACCATTACTTACGATGATTTCAGACATTTTCTGACAAGTATGTGCTTTAGAGGAAAAGGGAACTCAACTTTTCGATAGGAGTGTGTGGGCCCCTGGATGTGGCCATGATTTCTAAACCAAGGGGGCCTTGGGATGAAGAATTGACTCAGAAAAAGGGTCTAGAGAATTGAAGTGACCATAATGATTTTTGTTTCTTCTCAATTGTTGTTTTTTGTTTATTTTTCCTTTGGTGTGCTGTTTTCTGGTTTGTATCATTTTGGTGTTTAGGCTCCCCTTTAATTTAGTGTTTTTGCACTATTGGGTATTTGCCTCGTTTCGACCGAATGTTATAAATAAATAAATTAATATCTCTTTGAGAACTGGTTGAATTTGAGTATTGAACCAAAAAGTTATGAAATTTTACTTTAAATGGGGCTCTTGTGAACTAATCATCAAAAACAAAGACTTGGAAGTAAAGATTATGCTTTAAATGGGAGTAGCAGCCCATAGTGTCAATATAAGCTGCACACGTTTGCCCTTTACCACAAAGGTATGTGCTTTCACTTCGATACCTCTATCTATGAAACCAAAGTCTGAGATTTCAACTACAATGTTTAGTCACCTGTGATTTACAAACTATGTTTTGCAAATTAGTGTTGGCATGCATTAGAATCAATGTCAACTGATGCTTATTTTGTTTCCACCAAGTATAAAAGAGATCAACTATTTCCTTGGACACAAATTGCGTGCCTGGTCAATAGCAGGGATTTACATAGGCTACTTGGTATATAAGTGTGACAAGCACTTGGAATATTACTGAGACAAGCATAAATCATTCTTAGTCACTGATTTTACTTCCTAATATGGAATTTTGGCCATCCATTATGAGACGATAGATGACGGTGCGTTCAGCGTGAAACGCAGTGGAGCCGCGCGTTCAAAATCACGGCGCGATGCAGGTATACACACACATCCGGCGCGAACGGCTTTACTGTGTTTGGAATATTTCATGTTTGAATAGGGGTGTACTTTTTCCAATGATAATATTTATAGTTTTTGGCAATATAATTTACATCGTTTTTGGTTAATTTTGTCAAATTTGTTACTAAGAATGAGAATAAAAGATGGCGATTTATTGTTTTGCCTGTCATCTATCGTCTCATAATGGATGGGCGTACATTATTTTTTCGTAATGGGCACCCCATGCGGGGGCACCCATTACTCAAAATAATGTACGCTAATTGTGAATCATGTGAACTGATGCTCAAAACAAAACCATCTTTTCTCAGGTCACAAAGTCCCGAAAAAAGTGTTGTGTGTTTTTTAAGATCATTCTATTTGAATCAAGTTAAGCAGAGACAAACAATTTCTGTGAACACAAACTGCATCCTTTGTCAGCCGTGATTTATATGTGAACATTGGAGTGTCAAGCATAAAATCAATGTGAACTGATGCTCACAAAATATACCAGCTCTGCTTAGGTCACAAAGTATATGTGGGCTGCTCTGGCAAAATGAGAGGAAAGTCGCAAATCAACATTTTGAATAAATGGCATCTTAAGTAGAAATAGGGATGAAAAAGTCAAATTTCATTTTTGACATAAAACACATTCATGCATAAGTGTTTACCTATACCTAAAGTTTGGAAGGTCAACTTTGCCGGGAAGTGCAATTATTCACAGTAAATTGATTGCATGTTGCTATTGTACACTGTATTAATCAGTATCTTTGAAAACAATTTGCAGTGAACTTTTATTACAACATATTCAGTGGACTGCTTTGGATTTCGATCTCTAAATAAAGAATGGAGAAATAAAGTGTGACATTTTATATTTATAATCATTCAAAAGCTTGGATTATAGAGAATTGAAATATGTTATAAACTCAATTTTGAAATTTGCGACTTTCCTCTCATTTTGCCAGAGCACCCCTCATATGTGCCTTTTTAAGATCATTCAGTTTGAATCAAGTCAAGTAAAGATAAACAATTTCCATGAAAACAACCTGCATACCTGGTCAAGTTTGATTTATATGCAACTAAATTGGCACATTGATTTAACATGCATTAACATCAATGTCAACTTAGTGATGCTTACAAAAGTCTGCTCAAGTTACAAAATGCGCAAAGGTGTGTGCACTTTTGTGATACATTCCGGGTCAAAAGTAATTGCGCACAAAACCTTTAAATAGCGATATTTAGAAAACGGTTCATCATTTGGATCATTTGTTTTTGGATTTTATATTTTACATTATATAGATCTAAAGAACTAATCAGGAATTGCATTCACCGCATTTGAAAACATGGCGTGCACATTCAAAATGGAGTTTAAATACATAACTGCACATTTGTTGGAATATTTATAACCTGAAAATGTTCTTTACGTTTACACAGTGATAACGAGCATTGAATGATAAACTAAGTAGGTACATATCAAAAATTTTGCGTGGTGTATTTGTATATGGTCCAGGAAATCCGCCATTCTTATAGTGATGGAAGAGTCAAATATCAGAGGAAACATGGAATATTTATATTTGATACATATGGCACCTATAAAAAAAGAGTGATTTTTTTAAGAGTCTTGATTATTTGATATATATTAACTAAGTTTTTGCCCGTATTTAAGCGTGCGCAAACCCCGGGGCGCAAACACTCTTGACCGGGAGTGTACTTTTACCAATCAAACAAGTATATACATAGCTTAATTCCTCTTATAGTTAACACTCTGCACCGTGACTACATGGCATGGTACAGAAGTGCTGATGCGGTCATTACATTTGCAGCCATCCACTACTGTAGTCATCATGTAGTTACGGTGCAGCATGATGATAAAGGAGGCGGAATTTAGTGATGTAGTTTGTCATTGGCAACTTTAATAGATCACTTTTGTATGTCCCTTAATGCATATTAAAAGTATGGCAAATTGCGCGAGCGACCATATTATAAGTTCTGCGCATTGCGCCCAATTTAAAATATGGTCGACTGCGCAATATGCGTTACTTTCAAGATGCATTATGGGATATACGAAAGTGGTTCCGAAGCTTAGCAACTGAGCAGAGTAATACTGAACATGATGGCAAGATCAGTTTTGGACCAAACTGTGTAATTTTTGTCACTTTTTTTTCTTTGAAACCTAAATTATTCTAGTTTAGGCGACAAAAAAACCCCTGTTTTATGGGCCCAAGCAACCCTAAATTTGCATTATTGAAATTGTAAAATCAGCTATTTGGGCCAAAATTTAACCATTTTTTCTCCTAATTTTTTCAGATTGTTGGGTTATTTTAGTCAAAACATGGGGGGGGGAGTCGACCTATACAGGTAAATTTTGAATTATTTTACTTTTAAGAATTAAGAAACAAATGTCTATGAATGCATTTCTCAAATTTACTTTTAAAAGTCTTTTCAAAATCAGCTTGTAGAAATGAATACTTTTAATTAATTTAATTTTTAGTTGCTAGGTCAAAAAGTAACTTAAGTAGGTATTACTATAACATAAATGATGTTTTGATTGTACAACACTCCTCTTAAATAATACATAATACAATATATGAGCACAATATCTTACCTGTTGGTATTAATCCATCAGATGTGGTTGGTAGCAAAGGTTGGTGGGTGGGCACAAATGAGTAACAGACATGTAAGAAAAGAAAAAATGAAAAAGAATACCGTAAGTTGATTGTATTGTATGACTTGATATTGGATAATACTACTGTCAAACTACTGTGAACTGATATATAATAAAGACTCTAAAAAAGTATCGCCTCACCTCGAAACATTTCTGACAATTGACTGAGAAACATTGAAGATATGAACTTTTAAAACCCTTGAGCGCAATTTGCAAAAGTTGCTAGTTTCATTTTTTGCTCTGTACAAACCATATAGCACAACACTATGGATCGATATGGGTATAAGTAAGTTTGAAATTGAGTGTAAAATTTGTGTCAGTGACTGAAACTGTGAGTAAGGGGGAGGGGAAAGCTTATGACTAGGGGCATTGCCCCAAATTCCCCCCTTGGCGCTCCTACAAGTTTATGGACGATTTTTAGAAACCAATGATGATGAATGCTTTCGAAAAACCGCATGCTTCAGTGACCAAACTCACTTACTCATATTGATCCTTGGCCTTGCGTTACTAGTTTTTACAGGGCAAAAAATGAAATTTGCAACTTTTTCAAATTGAGCTTGAGGGTTTTAATTTCAATGTTTCTCAGTCAATCGTCATAAATAGGGTGTCAAATGAAAGCTGAAATTCCAGCGCTTGTTTACAAAATGTTTAAATAACGCTTGCAAGTTCCATATTTGCGCACAAGCCATTTTTTCGAGGCGAGGCGATACTTTTTAGGGAGTCTTTAGATCACACTGATGTGAACCACCCATGCACTGAAGCCTCTTGAATCCTCATAGCTTGCTACTTCATACAGCTTTGGCAAAAAAGGCTTGTCCAATATACTTACATTAGGCCTGGGACTAAAACCAGGGTACCCAGATACCCGCCATAGCTAATCCTACCCATGTAAAAATTTTCATAACCGATTACCCAAATAGGAG
Organism: Ophiothrix spiculata; assembly: GCA_000969725.1. NCBI lineage: Eukaryota > Metazoa > Echinodermata > Ophiuroidea > Amphilepidida > Ophiotrichidae > Ophiothrix > Ophiothrix spiculata. Next base: position 162,023 of record JXSR01S058224.1, on the reverse strand, counting down.
AAAAAAAACATGATGCAGTGATAATTTGGAAAAAATGTTCTGAAGTTACTTAACTTACCATAAATTAGTTGTGAAGAAGAAACATTTTAAAACTTTTCATTTTATCAAAAGATAACATGTATTTTATGATGATAATTACATACTTACATCATTGACCAGTGTTTCATTTACATCCTTACATTCCAATCGACCCATTGATCTAAATGTTAGGGTACCCGTGTAACCACCCAAAAATTAAGTAGGGTACCCGGGTACTAAATTACCCATAAAGTCCCAGGCCTAACTTACATGTGAAAGCATACATGTATAGAGTATTTTGATTCTTAAACCTACACAATGAGCCCATTTGTTTAGTAATAATGCGTAACTCATTTAAAAAAAAAATCAAAACACAGAATTATAACAAACCTTCACTTTTTGGGCTTAATTACTTTTCTCTTGCTTAAAAATGCATATATACGAGGGTCATTCAAAAAGTTCTACCTGTTGTATCATAACTTTTGTTCTGTAAAAAGTAGCTACTTAAAAATTAGCACAAATATAGCTCAGAATGTCGTCTACATGTGGTCTAAAAATCATATCAATACTTTTTCTAGATTTTTGCAGGTGATCTAAAAACCACTGTAACATTTGGTACACCGGAAACGGTGAAATATCATATGACTTTGCACCTGAAATTACATGTGCAGCTAATGTATGAATAACCATCTGTATACCCAAAAATCATGGAAGTTACTGAACAAAATTAGAATGAAAGTGAACCTAATAGTCCAACAAGTCATATGC
>JXSR01S058224.1:86203-99643 GCA_000969725.1 Ophiothrix spiculata | reverse complement strand
TCGTTTCAAATACGAGCGCGTATCGTTTCAAATACGAGCGCGTATCGTTTCAAATACGAGCGCGTATCGTTTCAAATACGAGCGCGTATTGTTTCAAATACGATCGCGTATAGTTTCAAATACGAGCGCGTTTCGTTTCAAATACGAGCGCGTTTCGTTTCAAATACGAGCTCGTAACACGCTCGTAACGAGCTCATAACGCGCTCGTAACGAGCTGGTAAAGCGCTCGTAATGAGCTCGATGACGTGCTTGTAACGAGCTTAATTTTTTTCGTAAGGGTTTGGACAATTCTTGTGAAAATTTGCCCTGTGAAATGTTAAAGTAATTCCAATTAAGAAAATTAAACTAATGCTTTACAATCATATTTCAGATTTGGATTAAGCAAGGCAATTATAGTGATCTTGGTAGCAGTTAAGCATAAACATTTAGGGGTGTGTAACAGTCATTTCCAAACATTTTGTGGGTCGTTTTGCATACTCCAAAAACTTAAGTGAAAAGGTATTCAGATATTTTCAGCTCTCACTATTTATAATCTCCCCTTCAATGTTTTTATTTTCAGGCATGCTCTTCTCCATCTTACCATATTTGTAACTCTACATTTTGGGAAAGCTTCCCTGGCAAGCATTAGGCAGTCTGCCTCACCTTCCTCCTCAATCTGTTCTCTGCCATTGGACCTTGATCTTAATTATCCATTATTATATTTATTTTATTACGTTAAAAACAGCACATGGCAAAAAGAACTTTCCAGGCAATTATATTATGTGAGTGAAATTTAAGTTGGAATAAGTATACAAGTGTGAAAACAGATAGGCAATATTTGAGCTCAACATGGTTTTTTTTTCCTTACTTTTTTTGACACTTTTTATTTCCGTTAAATAATTATACACATATTTAAACATTTGATATAAGTGGATATGGATATAAGTTACATACTTCATATATGGTATGTATAAGGTAAGTTTAGAGTGAACAGGGACCCGGGTACTGGGGTTGGAACCTAAACTTATATGTTGAGGATGATTTTTTAAAATATTCAAACCAAAAGAATACATTTTGATAATAATTTTAGTAAAACAAAATAATATTTACCTTATCTAAATCAAATGTCAAATTTTGGTAGCATTGCATTACTCCTGAAGTATATCAACATTTTAATTTTACATGGTATTGGCACCAAGTTGTAAATACCCAAAGTTGACAGCTCTGTCCCTACCATGCAAACTCAAAAATTGGTGCTACCACTGGCCTTTCACCATTCCAACATGAAATATAGTTAAGATTTGAGTATTATCATCAGCCATTCAATGAATGTTCAGAAGTCTCAACAGAGATCCTGTTTATTCCAACAAATATGAAATATTTAATGAGGATAGCCTCATCAGTGTCTAGCACTGCTTTCCTACGAGGGTCCTGTCAGATGGTTTGCCAGTTTTAGATGCAAGAGGAAAACCGAAGCGGCTGGAGAAAAACCTGATGCGGGAGCAAGTTTGAACTGGCAACTAATTGCACATACAGCACCAATAACAGGGATCGAACCTGAAACAGTCCTCACTCATCAGTGCAAAGCAAGGGAAGTATCACTGCGCTACTTACTTCCCCTAATATGTGAGTGCCCCAGCCCTAATAGGGTTCAGTAACCGAAAGATGTTAATATTCCCAGTGAGACTTGATACCATGGGATGAATTTCAACTAATGTTTATACAAATTTGTTTGCATTTTGTGCACAATTTGTTAGCAATTCCTGACTTGATGACATACGTAGAAACATCCAAGAATACAGAATAATTATATATCAAACTTACGTCATTATGGTTCACTGCATTTTACAAAATGTTGTTGGAAATACAAAATTTTTAAATGAGAAAACTGCAACTGTTCTTTGATCAACAAATGAATGCACATGCAGTTTAAAATAAGGTCGAAAATGGGTTAACTGGTTTCAAAGTGGTTTATTAAAAAAAAAGCTAATTTTGTAATTTTTTCTAATAGTTTTCCCCATGATCCATGTAGACCTTTAATGGAAAATAATGTTGGGTGACGAAATGCTGACCTATTCTGATACTGTCCTACACAGAAAACTACATCAGGTTGCTCTAAACACTTTGTTTACTTCTGGTAAAAATTTCCAAGTGACAAGATATGTTTTAATACAAGCCCTCCTCTGCCCCCTGTCAATCTCCTGCTTTTACGCAATTATATACACCTATGGAATAAATCTGTTAAAATAACCATTTAAACTTATTTTTCGAATTTAACTTGAGTTCATCTGTCAGTTTAAAAAATTTCTTTCAGGCAAAAGAAGCTTTACATTCCAGTTCTTACGTATTTGTGAATATCAACCATATAAGTTTCAAATTTATTTGAAGTGAAAGTAACATTAATTCATTTTAAGTAAACATCCATACATTTTCTTAAACTGTGAGAAACTGGCACCAGACAGTGTTTGAGACATTTCAAGCTGAACGCTTTTGCATATGTATAATGAACTTAAAGTTTCATAATTTATCTCATAAAGAAAGATACATTAATCTTATAAAGAAAGAGACATTAATACCAACACGTGTAAATGTCCTTGGGATTTTGTAAAATTCCGACAACCTGGCAGCAGACAGTCTATGAGACAAACGGATTACTTTCTCATACGATACACACAATTTAGCACATTGTAGACAAAAAGCTTTATACGACAGGGAAAAATCGATTTCAATGTCTGACCATGTTTAACAAAATAACACCAATGGACCTTAAAAAAGTCTCTAATTTATTTTAAGTAGTGAGAGAAACGTTAATACTAACACCTGTAAAATGTAAAAGAATATTTCTGAAACTCTGACAAACTGGCAATGGCTTAAGTTGTATAAACATAGATATTTAAATAGTTTAATCCAAGACATAATTGCGCTTTTGGCTCAATAACTCAATAGATTTTCCCAAAATGCTAAAAAATGGCTCAGAAACTCTCCTGACATAACCTGTAAGACAAATGAAGTACCACACTGAACAATAGTGTATTTGAACCCTTATACTGACCTTAAAAGAGCGTATGAAATATTATGTCCAAAAATGCTGATATTACTATGAAAAAGTAGCACTGAGGGCACTCATTCCTGATTATTAGCCCAAATGAACCATAAATGGCTTTGGGGTCAATGGTAAACAACAATTTTTATGTGAAGTGACCACATAGTTCAGTTAGAGGGAGTTTAAGAGGTATAATATATTTTTATGATATGATTTGTTGAGTATGAAATTTGGCAATTACTTTTTGCACACCCTGTATGATTAGAGTTTCTATCAGCTTTTTGCATGTGGACCTTTTGGTCCAAATATTTAGGTGAATAAATGTATATAAGCAAAATAAGGTAAAATGGAAAAAATAGTTTTGTCTCAAAAGCTGATGAGTAAAAGCAGTGAGGACTACAATATTTTTGACTTGGTATCTTTTATGATGTGTCATCATTGAATGCAATTTCTGTTCTCCTTCTCCAAAGACTATTGAATCATTGATTAATTTGAATCTGGTGCAAAACATGGTACGACATTGCAGTGATTTTGTCTGCAACATGGCTATATTGTGTATATTATATGTGAAATTGATCTGTTTGTCTCATAGACACTTTCTGGCCCCAGTCTATTACAGTTTAAAATTCATGGGCAGTTACATGTGTTGCTTTTAATGTTTCTTGAATTTGAAATTTAAAAAGTTCTGTATGCATAAAAGCATTGTACAAGTTTTTTAAAGCTTCAAGTTTGTTTATTTACCATCAGCTAACATAGACAAATATAAAACAATTAAGATTAAGATGATAAGGTGTCTACAAGGAGCAAAACTCATAAATAGCTGTATTTAAGACTTCAGATGTATATACACACCACAATGTATCTTTCATATAAAAGGTCAAGGTTATTAGCATTTTTGGTGAAAGTCTCTGAAGTACGTGATGCAAAATTTACTCTAGATGAAGTTCCGTAAGTACAAAGGTCCACTACTTTCGGTATGACGAAAGATCCACTGTAAAATTTTTAAAATTTGGTCAAATAAGACGCAGCAATAGTTAGGTTTGACCTATATACATGAACTCTGCCTTTCTATATAATAATAATAATAATAATGTGAGATTTTTGAGCGCTCATAACAAAGAAGCCGCTGAGCGCTGTACATACTTGTAAACGAAACCTAAGAAATATACAATTTTTATACATACAATTATTACAAACAGAATCACATTCATAGGAGAAAAATTTGGAAAGTTATTTAGGTAATTTCTCATGCAGTCACTGAAAATAGTCTTCAAAAAGCAGAGTCTTGAGAGTACGCTTGAACTGACTAGTAGTCATTATTGGAGCAGCGTTCCTGATTATTGCAGGCAGATTGTTCCAGAGTTTTGGTCCAGAAACTGCGAATGATCTTTGTCCATAGAAATTTGTTCTTGGACGCTGCGTGGGAAATCCGAAAAAGACTTGAGATGAGGATCTGAGAGTACGAGCTGGTTCATAGCGGCTGAGCAAATTAGCAAGATATGAGAAACCTGGTTCACCATGTGCCAAGTAGATATAATCTTTATCAAGAAGCACCCTATTATTATATGGATAGATACAGGATTTGACTATAGGCATCAGGATTGTACAATCCAATAAGATGTTCTATCAGAATTTGTCACTTTACAAAACCCCCGATTTATAAAGGCATTTGTAGCACTTTGCTTCCTAGCTTCTAGCGTTATCTCTCCTTGCCCTCTTTTCTCTTTGTGTTTTGCCTAAATCTTCATAAAACCAGATTTCTGAAGGAAGACATCGATTTTTTACACTTTCAGTTTTGCCGTAAAGTATCAAGTTTAGCTAATGGCTACCTAGCACTTTCCTTTAACATTACAAAGAATCTCCATAGTTTTCTTTTTCATAGAGCAGAATTCAAATCAGGCTTATATGATCCCCTGAAGAAAATACCATTTTCCTTTTTCTGTTTTTGTGTTGGGTTGGTTTTTTTGTGTGTGTTTTTTAGTAAATATTCAATTCAAAGAATTTAACACATCAAAAAATACCAAACCAGGAATCTAAAAAATAGCATTTTCCATTTAATACTTTTCAAACATCTAAGTGAATTTTTGAGAAAACTTAAATTTGTTGTTTATGTCTTACCAATAATTATGAAGCATGACAATATTTACTTGCATACTCAAAAAAGTGCTCACAATTTTTAACATAATTCTGATATTTGGACATAACATATCCTACATATCACATCACCAACGTATGAAATTAAGAAATATCAGGGACCCTATCAGGGACTGTACAATACATACAGGATATTCGATCAATCAGAATATCAGAATTTACCATGTTACAAAAACCCGATTTATAAAGGCATTTGTAGCACTTTCCTTCCTGGCTTTTAGCATCTCTCCTTGCCCTCTCTCCTCTTTGTGGTTTGCTCACATCTTCAACAAACCAAGATATCAAGAGAAAGACATTGATTTTTACACTTTCAGTTATGCTGTATCAAGTTTAGCTAATGGCTACCTAGTACCTTCCTAACATATTGCAAAGAATTTCCTAGTTGTATATAGTGTTCATTTTTCATAGAGCAGAATTTAAATCAGGCAAATCAGGCTTTAGATCTATTTTTAGATTCTATTTCCTTTTTCGTTTTTGTTTTGGTTTGTTTATTTTATAGTTAAAATTTAATTCAAAGAATTTAACACACCATAAAGATAACAAACCAGGAATCTAAAAAAATAGGGGTTTTTATTTTCTCCACCACTATACATAACATTACTGATCAGTGCAAGCATGAAAGTAGTACTACTTCCATGGTGCAAGTGACTGAATGCAAATGAGGGAAGCACAAAGATGCACACCTTGAAGAGTGATATCTGATAAATAACAACACCAAAGCCCATTCAACATAACTGAACGCCTTGGTTAACAAGCAGCTAATGCACCTTTTCAAGTGGGACAACTAATTGACCACTTCAGTTGATGATTTTGCAGTTGATAAACTATTTTATTGCAGAGTCAATAAAATTAATAAGTATGAAGCATGATATTCACTTGTTGTATACTCAAAATTGTACTCACAATTCTTAAACATAATTCTTATATTTTGACCTAACATCAAAAATACACCCATTTCACTTGTGAATATTAAGGGATATATCAGGGATAGTAGAATACGTACAGGATATAATATCGGTAACATGGTAATGAGACTGTACAAGGATGTACTATCAGAATTTGTCAGGTTATAAAAAACCCAATTCATAACTACATTTGCACCAATTGGCTTCCTTCTAGCATTTTCTCTTCTTGCCCTCTCCCTTCTTTGTGTTTTGCATACATCTTTAAACAAACCAGATTTCTGAAGGCTAATGGCTACCCAGCACTTTCCTTACATATTGCAAAGAATTTTCTAGTTGTATATAGTGTTCCTGTTCATAGAGCAGAATTCAAATCAGGCTAAAGATCCCCTGAAGTATATATACCATTTTCCTTTTTCTGTTTTTGATTTTTTTTTTCCATTTTATAGTAAACATTAAAGTCAAAGAATTTAACACTTACAAAAGATAGCAAATCAGGAAGCACAAATAGCATTTTCCATTTAATACTTTTCAAAAATCTAAGTGACTTTTTGAGACAAACTTAAATTACTAAAAACAGTGCTCACAATTTGCAAAATAATTCTGATATTTGGACCCAACATATTCTACCCACATAATCTAACAAAGTATGATATTATGGAATATCAGGGCAATACATGATTTACTACTGGCATCAGGACTGTACCGGGACTGTACAATCCAACAACAAGTACTATCAGAACTTGTCATGTTACAAAACCCCAATTCATAAAGGCATTTGTAGCACTTTCCTTCCTAGCTTCTAGCATTATCTCTCCTTGCCCTCGCTTCTCTTTATGGGTTGCTTACATCTTCAATAAACTAGATTTCTGAAGAAAGACATTGATTTTTACACTTTCAGCTTTGCTGTGAAGTATCAAGTTTAGCTAATGGCTATCTAGCACTTTCCTTTAATATTACAAAGAATCTCAATAGTTTTCTTTTTCATGGAGCAGAATTCAAATCAGGCTTAAGATCCCCTGAAGTAAATACCATTTTCCTTTTTTTTGTGGGTGTGTGGGTGTGGTGGGTGTGTGTGTGTGTTTTAGTAAATATTCAATTCAGAGAATTTAACACACCAAAAAATTTCGAACCAGGAATCTAAAAAAAAAACAGCATTTTCCGTTTAATACTTTTCAAACCACCAAGTGACTTTTTGAGACAAACTAAAATTTCTTGTTTTAGTCTTACCAATAATTATGAAACATGATAATATTTACTTGCATACTCAAAACAGTGCTCACAATATTTAACATGATTCTGATATTTGAACATATTCTAAAAATACCACCAAAGTATGAAATTAAGGAATATCAGGGATTGTACAATACATACAGGATCTACTATCGGCATCAGGACTGTACAATCTAACAAGATGTACTATCAGAATTTGTCATGTTACAAAACCCCATTTATAAAGGCATTTGTAGCACTTTCCTTCCTGGATTCTAGCGTTATCTCTCCTTGCCCTCTCTCCTCTTTGTGGTTTGCCTACATCTTCAACAAACCAGATTTCAAGAGAAATACATTGATTTTTACACTTCCAGCCATACTGTATCAAGTTTAGCTAATGTCTACCTAGCACTTTCCTAACATATTGCACAGAATTTCCTAGTTGTATATGGTGTTCTTTTTCATACAGCAGAATTTAAATCAGGCAAATCAGGCGTTAGATCTATTTTTTTTTTTTATTTTTTTTTTTGGGGGGGGGTTATTTTATAGTTAAAATTCAATTCAAAGAATTTAACACAACATAAAGATAACTAACCAGCAGTACTGCTAACCAGGAATCTAAAAAATAGCATTCTACATTTAAAACTCTTCAAAACAATAAGTACCTTTACGAGACGTAACTTAAAATTCTTCTTAGTTTTGGGCTTATCAATACGTATGAAGCATGATATTCACTTGTATACTCAAAATTGTGCTCACATAATTCTTGACCTAACATCAAAAATACACCCATTTCACTAAGGTGTGAATATTAACCCTAACCTCCTACCTACCCCTTTTCGTTCTCAGCCTATCTTCTCGGAAATAAGGGTGTCAAAAATTTGTGGTTTCCACCGGGGCTCGAACCAGGGACCTCTCGCATCCCAATCCCGTGTCCACCTATACCAAGCCAACCGAGGGGCACTACCTAGGCAGCGATTCTAGGCAGCGATTTCGTCCCTGTATAGGAACCCCGTCTATGACGTATTCGGACTTAGGCGATTTTGGTGATTTGCTCTTGTAGCTTTTTGTAAACTTTGGGAGCTTTAGGGTTATGTGTGAAGTCATCCGATCACTTACTAACCCTAACCTCCTACCTATCCCTTTTTGTTCTCAGCCTATCTCCTCGGAAATAAGGGTGTCAAAAATTGGTGGTTTCCACCGGGGCTCGAACCAGGGACCTCTCGCATCCCAATCCCGTGTCCACCTATACCAAGCCACCTGAGGGGCGCTGTCTAGGCAGCGATTTCGTCCCCATATAAGACCCCCGTCTATGATGTATTCGGACTTAGGCGATTTTGGTGATTTGCTCTTGTAGCTTTTTGTAACCTTTGGGAGCTTTAGGGTTATGGGATTTATCAGGGACAGTAGAATACGTACAGGATATACTATTGGTACTGAGACTGTACAAGGATGTACTATCAGAATTTGTCAGGTTATAAAAACCAAATTTATAACTGCATTTGCACCAATTGCCTTCCTTCTAGCATTTTCTCTCCTTGCCCTCTCTCCTCATTGTGTTTTGCCTACATCTTCATAAAACCAGATTTCTGGAGGAAGGCATTGATTTTTACACATTCAGCTTTCTTGGGAAGTATCATGTTCAGCTACTGGCTATCTAGTGCTCAACTTGTAAATTGTAAAGCGTTTCCCAGTTGTATATATAGTGTGCTTTTTTATGGTTCAGAATTTAAATAGGATTGAAATTCTAGTTAGTTTGATTTTACTTGGTGAAATGTTAGTCTGAGATACTGATAAATAATCAATGACAAAAACTTCAGATCCACATATTGGTGAATTCAGTTAATTTCAACCAAACTTTCGATGAATAGTTCTAGACTAAGGAAAGAATATGGGTCAATTTATACTCGGCCTCCAAACAAAATTTTCGCAATCAAACATTTTGTAATGACGTCAAACTATGGGCAGCCATAGGTGTCGAGAAGGTGTCAACAAGATAAAGGTGTCTACAAAATTGTTAAGGGTATATATTACAATGAAAAAGGTGTCTAAAATACCCAAAATAGTGTGTAAAACCCATAACAGTGTCCACACCCATAATTAATATGTAACTCAAAGCAGCATGTGAAATCAACAAAGGTGTCTAAAACCAACAACACCTATGGCTGCCCATAGTTTGATGTAATGACAAAATGTGTTTGGACCCTATGGCATTCTGATACAGGGGTTGATTTTTAAAGTTAGCAAAGATCATCTACTGTCTTAATAATCAAAACAATTTGTGACATGTTCTCATTTAATTATTTGTTCAAATTTAAGATACATTTGACTAATTTGGTGCATTTCTGTAACTTTAATAAGTGTTTGATTTTAAATATCTTTAAACTCAAGGATTTGGATAAAATACTAACTTTGTGACAATTGCATACCATTCTGACAAAGTCATTTAAAGAGAACATAATCCTTATATTGGGTCAAGATAAATTTGTCTAAGAACAGTCCCAAACAGTTTGTATCTGCTATATTAATCATATCAAACAATTAATAATATCTTATAGTAAAAGATGCTCCATGTCAACATAATCAGTATCAAAATGCAAGTGTTATAGTTACAAAAAATATCCCATGTCATTTTGAGTTTTACATAAAAACACACTAATAGTGACATCTTTTTTTCCAATATTCTGAATATGTTCTGGCAAATTGCCTAATCACAACATAAAGCAGTTATAACCCTAAAAGGAGGAAGAAACTCAATTTACGACACATTTAAGATATCTAGATTGGTTCATCACTCTTACTTTTAATGAGCTGCTTTCAAGTTACTTTTATTGTTCAACAAAGATATACATTGTTTTGAGAGGAACTAAGAGTCTAAGGAGACAAACACAAGTCGGTAACATGAGCAATATAAAAAGAAGCAAATTTAAGACAACCAAAATGTTTTATAGCTCCAACGTTAATGATCACCCAACATAGATATGCATGCCTATAAATCTGTACTGAAGATTAGTACCTCTAGCAAAAAAAGTAACTTGCATGTCTATAAATCATGTGAAGCGGATCGGTTAAGTCGAGGAAAAAACAATCAAGCGACTTAGATAACCTTGCGCTCTACATTTCATGTTCCCCATTGTTTCACGTAGAAAATATCATGTGTATCCCATCATGCATTGCTTCCTATGGGAAGTTTTGTACAGGAAGTCATGTGAGTAGTTAGTAATGAAACATGCCCAAAATGCAAGATTACAACAATTAACTTTGATTTATGGACATTTCATCACTAACTACTCACATTATTTCCCATACAAACAATCCCATAGGAAGCAATGCATGATGGGATACACACGATATCTTCTCTTGTTTCACGAGTCATCCAATGAATTTATCTGTGTAATACCACACTCCTTGCAATCTCACGATAGAGCTGGGGTTTCATTTCATTGTAGCCAAGTTTGTGATTGCTGTGTTAGATTGATTGCTAGGGTTATAGCGGGCTATGACTTATTAGCCAAATATCAATTGGTACATAGCTTTACTACTATGGTTATTGTGGGATATTACTTACAAGGCAACTTTAGATCACTTTACAGATTTATTGTTGCAGTCTTGTAGTTGTATCTAAGGGAACAATCAATTTTGTACTCACAATTCAGATATTATACAATTTGAAACTTTAAAAGAAGTACCTAACCGTATCTAAGTTTTATGTGCATTGAAGAACTATTTAGGAACATTTAAAAATACCTTCATGTTCTCCTATTCTTTCCTTTCCAATCTTCTCCTCTACCACTTTGCCCTATTCTGTTTTATTATTCAAACTTTCTCCTTTTTCTTCTACTTTCTCTTTTTTCCCTTCATTTATTTTATCTCAGATAAAGAATGCTGAGAAATATGCATCTTATATTAGATCATTACAGAAACATGGTCCGTTTAAAAAACAAAGTTTACAATGTCATGTGAAAGATGTTTATTAAATAGGTCTAAGTTTAAAATTTCAGCTGAATCGGTCAAACTGTTTTTGTTTCATGAGCAATTGTGTATTTCAGAGCAGCCTATACGTGACTGAGTAAAATATATTATGGTAACCATAATTAGACACATTTCCACATACCACGTGTATCAAAAAAATTGTGCACGGATTAAAACTGATCTTAACCTTGATAAAAGCACCGATTCATACATTTCTTGTTATTGTAGTAAAGCAGATTTAATAAGCTTTCAAATGCAGAAAAATGATAGAAATCAGATGAAAAATAAAAAAGATATGACCAATTTTGTAAGTATGTCTCTTTTTCTTCCATTCCAATGGGATTTACACAGTTAAGCAAGATATTACATATCAATATTACGGGTTATGGCTTTATGATCTGAAAGAGACGTGCTCACAAAAATGGTCATATCTTTTTTTTTTCATCCTATTTTTATCATTTTTCTGCATTTGAAAGCTTATTAAATCTGCTTTACTACAATAACAAGAAATGTATAAATCGGTGCTTTTATCAAGGTCAAAATCAGTTTTAATCCGTGCACAATTTTTTTTGATAAACGTGGTATATCTGCAAAACGGAACAAAAATCAGCAGTAAGATTTGACATGGACATGGACATTTTGCTGCTTTCTATAAGTTGTATTTACAATCTACCATAATATCAGAGATAGAGATGATAACATTTACTTGCAATAATGTCTTGCTATATATTCGATGCAAAGTTTCCCTTTTAAGCAAAACCAAGTTCTACAAAAGTGCATTAACCTTCCTTCCTCCATCTTTTTGTATTTGTACCTAGCTGACGAAACCATATTCTATAGTGATAAAACCAACCCAATTTTTCTCACTTAATTGATGCCAAAATAAATGTTATGTGCACTAATGCATGGCTAACAACATTAATTCCGCTCACACTGTCATGTTCATTTTCATATTTAAGAAAACTGACAAACATCATCGCGGAAATGCATTAAGCAAACAAGCTAGGAGATAGATGATACAAGTCGTTGATTACGTATTACGTGATGATAAGGAGAGGATATGATACGGTGAATTCCCTGGTGAATTACCAATCATTATGGGGCAAGTTGCTGACTTGAAAAATGCATTTGTGAAATACAAGCAAAGAAAAAACTCTGTGTTTTCTTTATTTATAACATGTAATGCTCTCAAGATGATGATCGACACTGAAACTTGTAATTAATTACCACATTTGTGAAATACATGTACAGAAGAAACTCTGTGTTTTCTTTATTTATAACAGGTAATGCTCTCTAGATGATGATTGATGCTAAAACTTGTAATTAATGATCAGATAATCTGAATGAGGCAAAGTGCTTTGAACTTCTCCATTTGCAATTTTGAGTGTGACAAAGTTGCATCTTCATATTTGTCATTTTCAGTAGCAGCAGTTTCATGTTTCTTCTAAAGTTTTGTTTTCTTTGATTTAGAAATGTGACTATCCATCACGAACCTAATGCCTGTAGCCAGAGTTTTCATTTCAAGCTATTTAGGGGATTCAAATTTTAGGAACATCCTTTGGCAAAGCCCTGTTTTACATAGTTTTTAAACGGTTCATGGGGTTCATTTCCCAAAACCACGAACCACCCCTGGCTACAGGCTTGAACCTCCATTAAAATCAGGATTTTTTTATTTTGAGCTGCAGTACAAAATATACCAATTAGTCGAAATTGTGATTTTTGCAGATTTGAAATGATCATACCTTTTTAAACTTGAAGCAAAACGATCAGCTTTCATTTGAACTCCAAAATGTCTGAAACCTTACATTTTCTAAATGTAGTTGCCTCATGGGGGGTACTCAAAAAAAAATTGTTATGTACGTGAGATCCGCAATTTCCAACATTGGGTCTTACGGAACTGATTTTTGGTCACAAAAATAGGGTCTATGGAACTGATTTTTTTTCCGAATTGAGGTCTCAGGAACTGCTTTATTCCCATAAAAATACAACTATTTGAGCTGAAAATAGCTCAAAATTAGGTTGAAAACTTACTCAAACATATTTTTTAATCATTTTCTTTGAAAATGTGGGTCTTTGGAACTGAAGTAATCTTGAAATTAACATCTTGGAGAGCGGAAGAGGATGCTTGAAAAGGGGATCTTGAGGGTGGCACATACCCGTATCTTCCATTAATGTAAT
>JXSR01S058224.1:52553-68520 GCA_000969725.1 Ophiothrix spiculata | reverse complement strand
AAGCTGTTCCGCTGGAATTGCATAGATGGAAATGACATTTTCACAGATACATTTATCGTAGATGCAAGACAGATTTTCTACATGTACTTGCCAGCTTGCGCTATCGATTTGTTACCAGGTTTATCAGAATTCAGATATCCCTCTGTATCCTAATTCTGATACGGGTATCAGTATCAGAATTTTGATACGTGGGTATCCAAATTCAGATACGTATCCGAATTGTGGGTTCCGCTGAACTGATATGGCATTACTCTAGCTAATCTCCCTGGTATGATGCAATCAAATCACATATCTCCTTTGTTTTTAATTGCAATAGAAGAACACTTCTCATCGGTATACTACGGAAGTTTTGTCAACTGGGATGATACCGCAAAGACCAACAGAAAAGCACTACATGAAGTCATGAACTCAACCTTGCAATAACATGTTTCTGGTCATAGCCCTTGTATAAATACAGAAAGAGGAAACTGGTTTTCCCTGGTTATAAGCGATTAAATAGAGTACCACTTAGGTGTATGGAGTCCAGGCATGAACTATATGTCATTTCAGTTCATATTTAAATCGTTCACTTAATTTTTCTTATGCAGATTGTCCATAAACAGTGTGTCCCAATAAAAATGCATCACTTTTGATTTTGATCGTATCTCAGGTAAATAAAAATGAAAACTTTTTCATAATAAAAATTAGTATAGTTTAGTCTTTCACCGGTCGAATTTTGAGCAAAATCCTACGCATCTTTCTTGAGAAAACAAGAATTTTGTAAGAATACTCAATTTTACGCAATTCCACAGTAATGCTTATTTATAACTATACATATTATTATTATTATTATGAAAATAAGTTTTAAATTATTTTGTCCATTGGTTTCTGAGATATGATCAAAACCAAAAGTGATGCATTTTTATTGGGACACACTGAATGATTCTATGTATAAGTACCAAGGAAAGTGGTGTTTAGCAAACAAAACACATATTTACAGTAAAAATTACCAATACCAAATGAAATTCAGTACCAAACAAATGCCAGGTACTTCATGGCACTGCCACCAGGTGTACCATAATCATAGGTTTCAAAACCAGGCAGGCCATCAGGAATGTGAATCAGGTTTCTTTTCTTTGCAAAATCTAATATTTAAAATGGTTATTTTTTTACAATTTTCCAAAACTTGTATCAAATTTAAATGAAAATCGTTAATGAAAAATGAATTGTTATTCAACTTCTTTAATAATGCCGATCATAGCCATTTCAAGTTCTACGATTTTCAACACATGCAATCAGGCTTAAAGATATCTCTACCAATGTGAATGTCATACAGCTAGAGCCTCATCTATCTTCCTTTCTTTCTTTATGTCAAGATTTGATGAAACTCAATGCCAATTGAAATAAAAGTTTCTCAAGATAATGTCTTTAAATCATGAGCATTGGAAGAAAAGTAAATCTGTGCACCAGAATTTGCCTAAATTTGATTACTTGGTAAACCAAAAAATGGCTTGGGACTTCTGTGTATTGTACTTGAAATAAGAAATCAATGTAATAAAACCACAATCCTACATGTACATGTTTATTTACCATTCCATTTGGGACATGTTAAATTTGGTAATGAGGACACTGAATTTGAAGCCATGCCTCCACTGATCTTACCAAAACACAGATGTGCTGGCATGTTTTAGACCCTACGGTATACGCTGCATATTCTGCTCAGGTACAGTTCATTGTACATCAATTTGACTACAGCATAGAAATGGTGTTCTAAAAAGCTGACAATTTCAATTCTGTTTTTGAACAGAAACTTGAAGTCCTCTGAAATGAAAGTGGTAAGATTTTTTTTTTTGGTTTTGTTTTGTTTTGTTTTTTATGCTATCATTATATATCTTAATTGATGGACTTTTCTTCTAATTACTCTTTATCTGACTTGTAACACAATGATTGTACACAAAAGTCCATGCCATGCACCATGGTCTGTCATTCATGAACTCTAAGAAGATCAACAATTTAACATATTGTGTTGTAAGATATCCATGATAAATTTTGATGAAACTTTCAATGATTATGTTTTTGATGGAATATTTCTGATCATCTCATTGATGATCTACCCCTGATCAACTCTTAAGCTCAATTCATAGTCGGCCTCCAAACAAAATTTTTCCTACCAAACATTTGGTCGTGATGTAAAAATGACGATTGACTCCAAACAAAATAACGTCAACACCGAGTTGAGACCAAACAAAATTTCGCGCTAGATTGCACACGTTATTTAATTGCCACATACATTGGACCAAATGTTTGCTACCCGTTCATAGTTAAAGTTCGATGGCAAATATTTGGTGACGTCACAACCAAATGTTTTGTAGGAAAAATTTTGTTTGGAGGCCGACTATGAATTGACCTTTATACCGCTGGTTAACTAGTTGATAAAGTGCTCCTGATCAACTTATGATGAACTATCCCTGATCAACTAATTGATGAATTACTCCTGATCAACTCATTGATTAACTTCTCTGATCATTGATGAACTACTTCTAATCAAATCATTGATGAACTACCTCTGATCAACAAATTATTGATAAAACTACTCCTGATCAACATATTGATGGACTACTCCTGACTCCTAATAAACTCATTGATAAACAACCCCAATCATCTTATTGATCAACTATGCTAGATATTCCTACTATATCCATGCTATGATCAACACAACTGATAAATTTATTCGATAAACATCTACTATTAAAATGAAAAATACCCCTGATTAAATACAATATACCGTCACTACAATATTTAACTTAACGGAATAAAAAAAGGGAACTTGAATAGCGTCACATACATAAACACATAAAGCCATGATGCATAAAATGTGATATTGGCACAGCAATAATCCATCTCAGTAAATTAAACCTGTGACTTCAATCAACCGCAATCAAAATATTCACATAATAGCTACATTATCTCAATTTATCTTCATAACAAAACCAGTAAATTTCACACTTCCCGACAGACTATGTGACTTTCATATCAATACACAATTCCATTACATTTATGGTAGATCTGTATCTCCAAGCTTATTAAGGAGAGTAATTGGAATAAATTTGAACAATTTTGATATCTAAGATAAATTTCACTATAGAGAAAGCCTTTTCCTTTTTGAGACATTTTCTCCTATAAGATCATATCAATGCACATATATGTGACCCGTTATATCAAAAGGTCCCAAAATGAAAATTGAAATTTTGGTCTCATCTGAAAGATTATATTTTAAGCTTTACAATGACACCTTGCTTTTGGTTCTTGTGTATGGTGGGGAGAAACAAATAAATGAAAATTATTGGATGTTCGATTGCAAAGTCACATCAAATTGGTAAAAGGCTTTGGGCTGATTCAGAAAACTATAGTTCTGAGAAAACCGAGTTTAAAGTTTCTGTACTGGTACGGTAAAACTTGAATGGAGAAAGGATTTTTATATTGGTTTTTAAAACATTTAAAACGTCTTACGTTCTGGATGTTGGAACCTGATTAATATGATAGAAAACACTTCAAAAGTAACATTTCTGATGAAATTAGAAATTCAACCTAGGACATGATTTTTGGGTATGCTCAGCTTCATTGGCCCATATCTCATCATGCATGTATCTCATAATTTACTAATAAGCCGACTTTAAGGTACCTTTCGATATGACTGGTGTTACAAGCCCCTGAAAATGTAATTTATTATTATATAAAGTTTTGAGTAAAGCAGTACCATAAGTCAGACATAATATGTGAGTGGCCAATCTGTTATGCACAAGATGATTTTAATACAACACAATGGGCTGATAGGAAGTTGAGCTACTTGAGACATAATAGGTCTTTTGTTTAGCTGTCAATCATGTGTGTGGTGTGTTGGACTTTCCAAGTATTCTATTGTGTGATGCATGTAAACAAGTACAGTATGATTGACTGTTACCATGGTTACATGGGGAATCCCCAAGTTGCTTATGAGTGAAGATTGACCTAGAATGTTCTGTAAATATTATGATGAAATTTATTATGTGTACTAGAATGGTGTGGATAAAAAGAGGGTTTTCAAGAGAAAATTAAAGTGGTATAAAAAGAGATGGCTTTTGAGAGAAGGAGTTTTTTTGCTTTGTCTGCTATGGGAAGCTATTAGGTCAGTCAGCTTTGAAGTTAGCTATTACTTTAGTCAGCTATTGAAGTTATATCATTGAGATATTTTAGAGAAGATAAAGGAAGAGTGGATGGAGTTTTGGGAACTTTTTGGAGTACTTTATGCATAGCTGTTATAGTGGAGAAGTTTAGTCGCTGAATCGTGAATCGATTTTATATTAACTGTGGACAAGGAGTTTGAGATTGCAAGAAGACGACTTTTATATTGACTGATATTTATCATTATTCGGAAGGAGTTATCGGACATTTTGTACCGTTTCGGATCTGGATTTGTGGACATTTGTACAGATGTCATAAAGGACTTTACCGTGGAATATTATTAGCTAGCTTGTTCAAGTCAGAAGCCACTCGTGAGTAAACAAAACCGTAGATAAGACAGTTACACTGTTAAATTGTTTGTGTAAATAAATTGTTTTACAGTGTATTTATTCTTGCTTTGCTTTTAGCTCGAACCCGAAAGGTTAATTCTGACCTTGATCCTTGTTTTGGGTCGTAACACTGGACACATATTCCTCACATGCTATCTAAACCAAATTTTTTTCTATCTCTCATTTCAAGCATATAAATCATGCAAATACACTCAATCAGATAATATTACAAGTTTTATGCCAACATTTTTGCTCTGCATCACATTGTATATCACACCAAGGTACATATTACTTCTAGATCAGGGCTCCCCTGAGATTTTATTCTATGTAAGATCTTTAAACTTACCTGAAATTCATGTAATTGTACTATTAAATTCACACTTGGACACATCTTTGAATACTCTAACACTTTGCTATATATGCCTCAGGTATTATGACATCTTTCAGGCAGGAAAATGATTTTTCATTAAAATATCTGAATTTGGTAAAATTTAACCCCAAAAAACAGTAAAAAGGTTAAATCAAGCTCAAAATTATCTGAATTTGGATGATTTTGGATGACAAAATATCTGAAATCAGATAATTATCTGAAAATTCTCATGCCTGATCTTTGTTTCAGGATTAAAAAGAGGACATGCTACTCAAATTTTGCATGATTCACCTTTTTTATCTATGTCGAATGCTTGTTATGGCAGAACACAAAAGTACCAAAGTACCCAATAAAGTGTAGTGACAAATGAATAAAATCTTCTCTACAACAGAGGGATGGGTGCATAATATGAGTTAACAACAGCAATACTGAAATCTCATCATATCATTTTAAGACACGATACGACACATTTCCGTCATTGGGTACTATTCTTTATTCAAGGTTGATTAAATGCATCCATGTCGCATTCACTTACATTGTATTGCCTAAGCTGGTTTCCCCTAGTTACGATCAGATGACTTGAATGAATGTCATTAAAAACATCTTAAATCTGGAGAAGTCATTGGATTTCTTATTTTAGACTGTACTGGCAATGAATCAATGATGAATTAGTAAGCAGTATCAGTAATTAATTTGGTCTCCTTCGTTAGCTGTAACATTGAATTAGGCAATATAAAAGTGAAGCTTTTATTTGAAGTTTACAACATGTGGTTCATTTCTTAAAAAACTAAAAATGCAAAAAAAAAATCAGATACATAACTCTGTTTACAGAAGTTATTGGCCTGGGGGTAAAAGGAAGTAGTTCAACTTGATTGATGGATACCGTATATGGAAAGATTAAAGTAAATATTCACTCTCGTTTTTATTATACAGAAGGTTAATGCTTGCCTGCTAAAGGTTTCTAAGGGTTGGTTTGTTTATCTTAAAAATTAGGAAACAACCAAACTTCACTGTTATGTGTTAACCTTAAAATTTAGGTGCTACAATCAATGAATTCAACAAGGACAAGGTATTAAAGCAATACTATAAAGTTTTAAAATGAAGCGCCCCCTGTCACCCATCACTGTTGATTTTTTTTAGCTTACCGTATTTACTTTTGGTAGATATTAATACCGTCCAAACAATTTGGCTTAAATATGTTTAGTTTTTCTGTTATGGTCATTTGTTGGATTAAATTCAGGATCCCAAATTTAATTATTATAGGAAATCACGCATGTGGTCTTTATCCATTTTCCGGAGGTAAAATGAGTTTTTGTCAAAATACACTTGAAAACACCATTCCTTCATTTTAGGTGATTTTTTTTTTCAAAATTTTCTTTTTCAAAATCTGATAGTATTGTTATAACACAATTATTCCTGCAAAAAGCATCATTAAAGAATTGGCCTGCAGATTTCAACAATATCAGGTTCATTCTTGAGAAAATAGATTTTGGTTTCAGACAAAGAAAGTACCATGAATTCCAGGAGCTAGTTATAAAACATTGGAATTTTTATTCCACCCTGTATGTTTTTTGTGCCACCCTATAAATATAACTGAAAAATCTATTTATACCTTCCTAATATTGCAAGTTTTAAGAAAATGCATACTGTTACTTTTGTCAGACCCTTGGAAAAATGCTATAATATACAAAACAGAGTGTGATTTTGAATTTTCACACTCGATGGCATGTAACACAAAAGTAATCCAGTTTATGGCTCAAGACTGAATGCCATATAAGCCATGATTGTGAAATTTGTGATTCATTAGAGGGTGGCTAGGCAATAATCCATTTCAGAATATTAAACCCCTGACTTTAATCAACCCAAATCGATATATTCATATAAACGCTACATTATCTTCATATCTTCATAATAAACCAGCAAATTTCACACTTCCCTGCAGACTACATGACTTTCATATTACGTCAATGTCAATACAATTTCTCCGGATTTATGCTGGATCCTTTATCTCTAAGCCTATAAAAGGCAAGTAAATTGGAATGGATTGACACAATTGCGATGTTATAGATAAATTTCACTCTATTCAGAACTTATTAAGCTCTTTTGAAGGTTTTTGAGATATTTTTTCTTATAAAATTGCATCATTGCATAAATTCTCAGTTGTTATCAAAGCCATCTTTATTTCTTTTAAGTCTACCTGCCAAATAGTGCAAATACACTTAATCTGATAAGTTTTTGCTCCACATTGTATCACATTAAGGTATCATATACTTTTAGATAAGGGCTCCCCTGTGATTTTACTCTATCAGTAGATCTATAAGCTTACCTGGAAATTGTGTAATTGTACTATTTTATTCACACTTAGACACATTTGCTATGCTTTAGGAATAATTTCGAAGTATTTATCCCGAGCTTTTAGTGTGATTTCTGGCTACTGTATCATGCGCTTTAATTAAACGCAATCTAACATGTGCGTCGTTTTTATATTCACGCAAAAGAAGATGCATGCTATGACTGATGCCTGCGTGTGCACATAGGGCTCAAAGCACACAGTATTTGTTATTGCTAAAAAATGCACATTGAGATATTAAGCAAAATTAAGCCAGTGACCATAACTTTTACTACGCTATTTTAAAGAACTATAAAAGGACCAAAAACAGATATGTGAAAAATGTCAAAATGTCTGGAGAAAAAAATGGGGATGCTGAACTTGTCCAATGCCCCTTTCAAATGCATTCCATGTCGCCTTCGCTTACATTGTATTGCCTAAGCTGGTTTCCCCTAGTTACGATCAGATCACTTGAATGTCAATAAAAACATCTTATAAATCTGGAGAAGTCATTGGATTTCTTATTCTAGACTTAGAGTACAGAGAAGTATTGATGAATTAGTAAGCAGTATCAGTAATTTATTTGATCTTCTTCGTTAGCTGTACCGTTCAATAAGGAAAATAAAAGTGAAGCTTAAATTTGAAGTTCAAATAATATTTCTGATATTTTGATTTCACACAGATTTTGCTAAAATAAAATATGCCTATTTTGAAATTGAAGCAACTAGGATGAATTCAAAAAAAGTCTTTTTAAAGGATAGGACACAGGAGTGGCTTTGCTCAAAAATAATGGGAAATTGATTCCCCTCATATCCCCCCCCCCCCCCCACTATATGGTTAGTGTATGAAAGTCTATAATAAGAAATTTGATCATTTGATATCAAAGCACTGCCATTTTAATTTGAACTAGAGGCACAAGCTGACACAAGCACTGTCATTCATTTGATTGTGATTAGTATTTCCTCAAATTAAGATTACCAATATTAATTCCTCCCTTAAAGGGCATTGGACATAATTTTTAAATTGTGTTTGTCGATGATTTCCACTTCCTATTTTAGAAAATAACAGTCAATTACCAGAAATCAGGAAAATTTTGATTAAAACCTTCAAAAAAGTCAAAAATTTGAATTGTATTTTGTTTGTTGATCTTGGGTATGAGGCTATACTGTAAACGTATTTATTGATGCTATAATTCAAGAAAGAGACCGAAATTTGTTTGTTAAACATTCCTTTCACATCATAGGTTACAGATAAATCAAAAAGAAATTTGGAGCTTGCATTAGATCTCCTGAAATTGCCAATTTTAAAAATTCAACTATAGAGGACAGTATTTATCGTTGTCAACAATGATAATCAAAAATAAAAGAAAGTCTAGATATTTTGATATAGGGTTTGAATTTGACAATGAAACTTTGCACACTGTCATTATTACCGCTAATACTTCAAATGATGGAAAAATCTCAAAATGCTTGGTGAAATGATGCTGAACTTGTCCAATGCCCTTTAATAAAACACCAAGCTACATTACACAAATGAGTATTTCACAAATAGAGCGTGATAATCTTTGTTTATGCTACATTTGGACAGTGTTTTATTTATTCAATATTTTCAAAAGCAGGGAATGCAACAGACAAATTGAAACCATAATCTATTGTAGCCTATAGCTCTTTAGCCAAAATACCTAGATATATATATTCATTATCTAAATCTAATCTAGACAACCAGAAATTTTTACTTACTCGGAGTAACCAACGTTGCGAGCGAAACCATCGCTCTTCAGCTGGGTTGTGATGTAGACCTTGGTACTAGATGGTTTCGCTCGCAACGTCAGTTACTCCAAGTAAGTAAAAATTGATGGTTATCTAGATTAAGTTTATCCTAGAACTGATATCAAACCAGATGAATGAGAGTATACACATTCATTATCTAATAACTTTTGTTTCCATCTAAAACGCAACAGCATTGGAATCAATCTTGCTTTGATAAAACCATTAGATACATTATCACTTAACGTGTAAAATATTGAGACGTTTGTAATTACCATAGCATAATATATTTATTCATAGTTTTATACAGTAATGCATTATAAAATGCACCACATAAATGTATTCAATAATGAGAATTAACATGATGAGCAATGCTTTAAAAGCAATTCATTTCTCCGCTCTCCTGATAAAAATGGAGTGCAATCTACATTAATAGGAAGTCTAGCCTGGGGCTTGTTACACAAGTAATGTCTGATTTTGTGTGATCAAGTTCATATAAAATTCAGTGCAAGTGCTGACTTATTACGTATCATGGTCTACAACCCGCGGAGGGGGGCCCTCGTACAAAATTGCTACCTACAATATGAATCCATTTCTAAATTTACCTCAAAATGTTGTAAAGTGCATTTGTCCAAATTTTATATCTGACCCAAGGAATTTTTATAGGGGAACCAGTTTTCTCCACCATCTTGTGTCGCTGATTTTGTGTGATCAAGTTCATATAAAATTCAGTGCAAGTGCTGACTTATTACGTATCATGGTCTACAACCCACGGAGGGGGCCCTCGTACAAAATTGCTACCTACAATACAAATCCATTTCTAAATTTAGCTCAAAATGTTGTAAAGCCCATGATCAAATTTTGCAACCCAAAAACATGTCATACATAAGAAACATACCCTAAATATTGTAAAGTGAATTTGTCCAAATTTTATATCTGACCATATCTTTACAATTACCATCATCAACAACTTTTTCTATCAAAATGGAACAAAATGGGAAAAAAATCACTCAAAAGTAACCCCCTTTTTTACGTTTTGTTTGGCTGTAAGTACGTAACCACTTACTTTAAGAATCCCTCCTCCTAGGTCTAATATTCTTCATCAAAACCTTGACTTTTTAAAGAAATCCACAAATAAATCTCATGCTGAACATTATCTATCCCTAGATAGTGCCGTAGGCTTCTCTAATAAAGTAAAATAGAAAAGTTATGCTCAAGTTTATCTCCAGAAAGAATCAGGTACGTACCGTAGCTTCAATACATGTCTCCTTCTAATTTGGTAAATTTAATGCAAAACTTGAAAACATTGCTATTGCAAACATATCATATTTTATAAATTATTAATATTATTACTATATTAATTTCAAACACAGCTTAGGGCATGTAAACAAATCATTTAGGTCATATACACAGTTTTGTGTTGTTCTTTAAGTTTATGACATCTTCAACACAATCTTTTATTTAATAATAATAATCTCTTTATTTATACATGGTAAAACATGTTCAATCAAGTTGCGTTCAATACATAGATTGTTCTTCCACATGTCCGTTGTTATTTGCATATCAAAATTTTTAAAAGACATAAAGACATCATAAACTACATACAACCAAAATTACCAAAGATATATAAAATGCAGTTAATATTAAACGAGACAAATAATTAAATGAGACTCAATAGAATATGATAAAATATTTGAAAAATTTGTATGTAAGAGAAAAAGATCTTGAAAATATTATATAAAATGTTCACACTCAATAATACCTAAAGCTGTCAACCCATACATGTTCAGAAAACACCCAGCTGTCACACCCAACCAACCACCCCAAGCTTTCATTTCTCAAAACAAATCAGGAACTACTCATAAACCACCTTATATACTTCTCCATGCACACTCATCACGATATATAAAATTACAAGGTTCAAAATGCTGCATCTGTCAATAAATGAAACACGGTAACCAAAGAATCATAAACATTGTTTCATCTATTATATTACCTATCAACTACCTAATATTAATCTGGTTGACTACGTGTATAGTATTTTAACAACAGCTACCCAAAATGCCTCTGGTTGACTAAGAATATTCCCCATCGACACCTACCCAATACTTTTATGACTGATTTATTTTCACCATTAAAGGAGCATAGTACGATTGTCTCAACTTTTTGAGTTTTTGTACAGTACCAAAATGTTGCTTATATTTTTCTCATAATCCGTGTGAGATTTCACACCTGAGTGTCTTTCCGTTTTGGAGATTTAAATGAAAATGGGCCTAATTATGGTAACCATAATTAATTTTAGACAGTAACAGATAGACGGCTCTGAAAAACAAAATTGCTCATAAAATCAAAACAGGTTTTCAACCGATTAAACTTAAATTTCAAGCTTAAATCTCTCGAGTGGTCGTCTTTCATATGACATTGAAAACTAAATTTTGAAAAATTGGACCAAGCTCCTTTAACAGCTATCCATACTGCCCTGCTTGACTTGCAGTGGTTTTATATAAAACTCCAAAGCTACAGTAGTTGAAATATACAGGCCTAAAATCCTGACTGATAGCTACCGGTACCCAATTTGTTCTGGGTAAAAAATATCCAGATTAAAGTTTCTTGCACAAATAACAAAACCTGAGGCAAATTTCACTAACATTAAGCGATGAGCGCTAATCCCATTTTAATCGCTAAACTCAAAAAAAAGATTGCCCAATTGTTAAAAAACCTGCTATTTAGCGATCATTTTTTCTGAGTTAGCGATCAAATTGGGATAAGCGACCATCGCTAAATGTTAGTGAAATCGGACCCAGAAATGAATTTTGATTTTGCAATTTAACCCTTACCCTCCTACGTACTACAAAGTACTACAGTAAGAAATCAAGAATTCGCCTAAGTCCCAATACGTCACAGACGGCGGATATAGATGATCAGGAAATTGCTGCCCGGGCAGGCCTTGCTCGGTGGCTTGGCATAGCTGGACATTGGAACGGGATAGCGGGGGTCGGGGGTTCGAATCCCAGGGGGAACCGGGGGAACCCGAAATTTTTTCATGACGTATTTGGACTTAGACTGTATTTAAGCGTGCGAGAGTAAGGGTTATTTAACACCATCAACGTGTAGTACATATGCATCACTTAACCCTTACCCTCCTACGTACTACAAAGTACTACAGTAAGAAATCAAGAATTCGCCTAAGTCCCAATACGTCACAGACAGCGGATATAGATGATCAGGAAATTGCTGCCCGGGCAGGCCGCGCTCGGTGGCTTGGCATAGCTGGACATTGGAACGGGATAGCGGGGGTCGGGGGTTCGAATCCCAGGGGGAACCGGGGGGAACCCGAAATTTTTTCATGACGTATTTGGACTTAGACTGTATTTAAGCGTGCGAGAGTAAGGGTTAATCAATTATCATCAATATTACTGCACAATCAATAGTAAGCTTTACACAACATGTATACAAGTTTATATTAGCAATATAGCTTGATATCACAACTATAGGAACTTAAAGTGACTAGCCTAGATTCCACTTAGAATGAAAAACTTATGGAAATGATCCAAATGAAGCTTATAAGTGTAGTAAATCCAAAAAAGTACAAAAAATTACACAGAAATGGCTCAAATTGAGAGATAATCAATTTACGATATATCATTCTGTGATGGTGGTGTGACTATCCTGTGTTTTCTAAATCCAAATTTTGTACTCGGATGTATTTTTCAGATAAAAAATCAAATAAAGCTCCTGGAAATAATTTAATACATATTAAAAAAGAAACAATTTCATCAAAAATAATCTGTTTACCCATTGCAGGTGTAGTAGGTACAAGATCTTTTTAAAATTTGAAACTATAAACACTGTTTTCTCAACATTTTTTGCGCCGGCGTAAACAATTAAAGTTGGTAAAGAATTGCATTTTCCTCAATATTCCTCAAATTATGGAAAACTACTGGTAGGTTATATACTATAAACATGTTCTATTGATTCATGTAAAAATATGTAGGTAAGAAAATAAGTGGGAAGAATCTAGGCCAGTATTTTTAAATGGATTCTAAAAATAAACCCAGGGGGGCCCACTTATATACTTTCATGTAGTGTCATCAGCGAGCAGACCCTCAAGGGCGGTGTAATCCTAACCCTTTTCATTGACCTTTGTGTGAAAATGATACCCTTTTCACTGACCAATCATATTTTAAGCACCTTTTCACTAACCTACTGATGAGTTCAGTTCCAGGTGTTTTCTGGATTTTCAGAGGTTTTTGTGTTAATCCATGGTCTTAAAATTCATACTGTAATCACTGACTATAATATATATTACTATGTGTTCTTAAAATCAATACCCTAAACGCTGATTTGTGCTACTGAAAGTATACCTATTTTCCAAAATTGATACCCTTATCGCGGTCCTCACGGTCCGTGACAATTCGTAAAAAAGTACCCTTTCCCTTGGATTTCTGCTGGCTGATGACCCCCCCCCCCCCGGGAAAATAAAATGCCATATACTGGTATAAAATTCATTTTGGTTCATTCAACATTCAAAACATTTTCTCCTCTATCAAAATGGCAACATTTTCCAATATTATTCATTGGTATATCAAAATTGAAATGTCAACAATCCAAAAAAGCATTGTATAATAAATCTCAATGCCATATATTGCTCTGCACAGTCATTGAAAACAATGTAATAAAATCGAAAATAGGGGAATATATATTGGATGTAATATTAGTATTGCAAGGCCACTTAATATTGCCACTATCTCGTCACATTGATCATCATAGGCGGACTGATAACAGTGGATTTGGTGGTGATTGCCACATGGGCCACTTGGTTTTGGCCGCTAAGGATCAGTTGAAAAAATTGGGATCTTTTCTTAAAAGTGTGGTATCAGTCCACCCAAAAGAAGACACCAGGACCTTCCCATAATGCCAGCACAATTAGCAGACATCGACATAAATTTGCAATTCAGATATGTTTCGTCCCCAAACCCTCTCATCATAATCCATACAAAAATCCCTTGGAAGCGTGACATTATGGGAAGGTCCTGATGTCTTCTTTTGTCCACCCCTGTTGATCATGACAATGATGTTATCTTTGTCTTTGTAATCAATAATTCCCAGGATTCAATCTAGCAGATCTAGTGTTATCCTTTTAGTTAAATGGTGTACAATATAATCAAGATGGAAAAGCAATTAAATGTGTAATTCATGATTCTGGTGTAATGAAAACCTAACCTCTTTTCTAGCTTAAGAAAACGAAGAGTACAACATAAATGTAGTCTGAAAATTTCATGTGATTCTAACAATTCATTTTCAAGTTACAAGATTTTCAGCATTTTAAAAATCTCCATAGATTAGGCCACAAAAAAAATTATGTTTGTTTGCCCTCCGCGACCGACCCTAAAAATGCCAAAAATTAGGGTCGCGATTTTAGTTTATTTTTTTTTCTTCAAACATGTAAAATATGAAAACTCAATATTTTTGATGTAAAACGTAATATTTAGCAGTGTGAAGTCACATTTAGTAGTATAAAATGCATATTTCCTCTAAATAATGACCCACAATTTTTGATTAAGCCCGGCATTGCTTGGTATTCATGATAAAATCCATGGAATGACATCATATGTGTAGAGTAAAAAAAAAAATTTAAAAAAAAAAAAAGATTAACCGACCGACCGACCCAAAATTTTAATTTTTCCACTGGAGGGCAAACAAACAATATTTTTTTTTTGGCCTTACTGTGTTGTAATTACTGTCGGAGCCCCGGCAATAATTAAAAAATTACACATTTTCTTACTCTTCTCAAAAATGGAAGCTCATTTGAAAGAATAGCTTGAGGATTGTTACATATACCAATCAAGGATTCTTTCTGGCTACAAATTCCAATTTTGATAGAGGTGATCTTGAGGATGAAAAGTGGATCTTGAATTGCCCCTTTAAGTTATCATACTATTTTATGTTCCAAACTCATCCTTTTTCCTACTCCTTACAGATTGCATTTGTCCACCAAAATACTAACTTCACTTTATTGTTTTTAAGATGAATAGTGCAATTTTGACAAATTTTGATGCCTGTGTTTCTCATACCTTGAAACACAAATATTAAGGAAAGGAATTATTAATGTGCAAAACATTGAAGGGTTTAATTAGTACATGTAGTAAAAAATATCCCAAACCTTCCCCATATGGTTTTAATATATTTGCTAATTTTTTCCTTTTCGGTTCCCCTATATCCACTTTCTTTAAATTTGTCCATCTATAATAATCATTTCACATAAAAGCACATCTGACAACCAAAGAAAATGCACACACATAACATTCTACTGCCTTAAACCAGAGAAAGCTGAAGTGATTTTATAACATACCCGTCCATATAAAGCATTAGGTATATGTAGCCCAAGGTTTTCCATTTATATACTATCACAACAACTTGCCATATTTCTCATGATGCATTTCTAAGAAACGGCATCAAATTCATTGCTCTGCATATACTCGCTCAGTCTCGCTCACTCATATAATTTATTGCATTGGATTCATTTACTTCGGTACTACAAAACACTTGTACATGACAAACGTGCAATATCATGTTCATTTCTATCTGTCTATGTTTCTCTTCAAATTTGTTGCCTTCAAAACTATGACAGTGTCAGGTTTTCATTTCTTCAAACAAACTTGGCTTTTATCTTTAACCCTGACAGTATGTTTTGATATAACACAGCTTCAAAATGACAAAAGAAATAAAACGTCTCAAGGTGGATTGTACATTTACTAAGTATCAAACAAAATATGTGGTCTTCCATACCTCCAATTATTAAGGTCGGCCCCTTTAATTTATGTAGATTCAAAACGAGCATTGATCATCATCTTTAAAATGATAATATGTGTCCCGCCGCGGCAAAAGGGTGCAGTTGTCGGCTCCTACATGTTGCTCATTGTAGCATATCTGATGCATACAAATAGCATACATCAGATATGCTACAAGGAGT
>JXSR01S058213.1:0-12962 GCA_000969725.1 Ophiothrix spiculata | reverse complement strand
GATACAAATTTTAAAGAAAACTTTGAAAGCCCAATAAGCCAGCATTCTTGTCACAAGGATACTGACAAATGTTTTTAACATTCAATGAAGAAGAAACTTAAGAAGAGGATCATCACTAAAGAGAAACCATATAAATACGCTTATTGAAACAATGCACCTTAGGGAAACTTGCGGCCCTATGATAGATCTACATTGTAAGTTTGAATGTTAGGACAAGAAGACTTTACTGACAAATCACAATTACAAGATTGTTTTGGAGAGGATCCATACAAGTTATAGGAAAACCTTATAACTTATAAATGGTGGCATTTCATGAGGTGGGTCAAAAATGTGTTACATGGTCAAAATGGTAAAAAAAAACCCATTTTTTGATATGATGTTAATATTATTGATCTCTTTCAATTTAAGTAACTTTTTAGCCAAATATCACTTTCGTTTTAGCATAATAAGCTAATAAATGGTTAATTACTCCATAGATGGCAATGCTAACTGTAATTTTCAAACGCGTTTTTCTCAAAATTGCCTGTTTTTACTAAAGCAAGTCATAAATTTGAATGATTAATAGTAAACAGTTCATTTTTTTAGGATATGTTATACACACTTTAATAGTTACTTTGATGCATTAAGCTTGAAACAGACCCCTAAGGGTCTTGGTGTTAATGACCTTCAATTAATTAGAGGCGGGCTATACAAGGGGAAAAATGATGATGTTTCAAATCATTCTGTCCTAATTCTTTTTTGATGCAGCTTGATCCCCTGAACATTTTGACACCAAATTTGTCAAAATCGGACAAAAAATGAGAAGGTGCTGCCCAAAAAACTGATCGAGGGGGTAGGGGGTCTGAGGAATGTCTAAAAATGATAAATTTGCCAATTACTGTAATTGTACCAAATTTTAGCCATGTT
Source organism: Ophiothrix spiculata (assembly GCA_000969725.1). Lineage (NCBI taxonomy): Eukaryota > Metazoa > Echinodermata > Ophiuroidea > Amphilepidida > Ophiotrichidae > Ophiothrix > Ophiothrix spiculata. Next base: position 12,056 of record JXSR01S058213.1, on the reverse strand, counting down.
GGTGACTATCTGTATGAATTTGAGGTCACAGAATCCATTTGTGAATATTCCAGCAGTGTCAAACCTTCCAAAATGGTGATATTGTCTCAATTTGGCTATATACCGCATCCGTAGGCACCGCATCCGTAGGCACCACCACCCTTGTACTGTCAAGTTCAAACCATTATCTCTCTTAAATTATGTAATCCATGAAGACCAAATTACTGCCACAAATAGCAGAAAGTGTAAGCTTTCAAATGAGACATTAAACAAGTCCATAGGCCAAGGAGTAGTGAATTTACATCAAATTAAGTTGGAGAACCCATGAAAAAATGTAACAACACCACCTTTTTAGCATACCCACCTAATGACATGCCTCAAATGTTAATACTTCAAATGTTCTTCATAGCCTAATGCAAGATGAGGACGCAAACTGATGCAAATTGTTGCTATTTCACATTGTTTCACATTCAAACACCGACAAAGTTGAACTTAATTAAACCATACAGACATTGAATAGGTCATACGACATCGAATCAAACAAAACAAAGTTGTTTCACAGGTCTGTACTATGGGGAACCTTGTTACTGAAAGTAAAAGTGATGATTCTAAAGATTGTAATGAATTAAAAAGAAAAGATTAAAGAGAACCAAAACTACAGAGAAGCCATATCAATGTGCTAGTAATACGACAAATGCTTCACATATTCAAGTAACAACGACGTGAGAGCAGTTTTGGGGGTTATTTTCAAGAAAAAGGGTACTTTTTCAAACCCTAGTGTACAAACAGTATCGATATAATCCCGATTTAGGGTGTGAATAGGGGGGAAAGGGTATATGTTGGCTTCAGAACCTTCCACTCTTTAGGGTGTGTTTTGAAAAACTGTGGTCACGCTATGCCTGCAGCATTATACTTAAGTGCCCCTCGGGTATGATTATTAGTATAAATTCGAACATTTCACTAAGTACTTGGAAACGAACAAATAGAACGACACTGTGTTACAGGAAAATTTATCTACAATTTATTGCCAAATCCATTTCTCACAGAAGCATAAGTACGAATTATTTCAAAGTATGATTCTCTAACATTTAACTGTAAAATGTTTGTTTGATAATACTCGTACAATTTCTGGGCATGGCTAGGGAACACTATATTTTCGGAGAGGGTGAAATTAGTGCAGTGAAACCTCGTTTAATTTTTGTTCTGATAAATCAACAAGTGATGAATCTGATCAAAGTATTTTTATGTCCCAATGATCACTAATCTCGCAGTATTGAGCTTCCAGCTTCCATGCAGTTTCTAAGCTAATGCAATTCTAAAGGCATACTAAGCATATTTGCTCCGGGATTTTTGCTTGCTGCATTGATCTAGAACAGTCAAGTAAACATAAATTTAGAAGGCAAACATAACTGTTCTTATGTAAATATCACTATTTGTTCAAATGAAGTTCATGTAAAGTGCTACGTCAAAATGAGCGTATTGCAAAAGCTGTACGTTCAAGTTTCACGGATTCATTTAAAAAAATGTATAAACTTTAGAAAAATAACAGGAAGAATCTAGACTAGTCACTTTAACCCTATAGTTCGGGTCCTCGATTGCAAATGATAAGCTTGCATTTGGATAATAACAAATGTTCAGTGCTGAAGCTTGTACTTAAAATAATGCAACAATTATAGGATAAACCTTCGACCTCCCTTAACTCAAGTGCATTAGGTGAAGTATACATTCGAGTTAGTTCAAATGTATCGTAATGCGTAACACGGTTTTTTGTAACTAATTTTCCTTGGGAGTCAATAAAAATGTAGGTAGGCCTACATGTAATTGTTACTTAACTAAGTTGGTAAAATGACCTATTGTGTTTTGCGCCGAAGCAAAAATAACGTTTTCAGAAATACTTTATCTGAGGCATCTGTTCTACGAATTGTAAAGTAACACCACATGAACAAAGCAATACAAAACCATTAATAATGTCTTGTCTTCGGAAACCACTAGTTACGTGCCCTTGCAATATGATCTAGTAAAACGAGTTACATGGTTCTAGACCCCGGGTTCTAGACAATATACGATTGAAAACATTAACATGATTATAGTGAAGAAGAGTGACATTTAATATTTAAATTAATTAGTAGGCTAAATTTAATTCTATAGACCATTCCTATAATTGGCATTCGCCGTTGAGAACGAGGCCAAGTTTGGTCAAGGTATTTCATCTTAACTATTCAGTACTGTTCTGAGTCTACAATTAAATGATTTCAACCAAACTTTACAGGACTGTTTCTCTGACCAATGACCAATCTATCACTTTTTGGCTAGTTTCCTTTGCCTATAGTTTTGGTAGAATTTTAGCGGGAATTGAGGCCGGAGGTTTTTTTTATACGTAGACGCATAGGTCTACACATAACGCACATGTGCGTTAGCAGCTGTTAGCACGAAGCTCTTTTACACATAAAATCTCCTCCACTTGTTAGCAGTGGTTTGACTAACGTACACCGCGCGTCTTTGCAAGGCCAATTTTACCAAGTCTTCACCATCCCAAATGATAGCCTGTCTGAAGAGGTTTTTTCTGCAGCTGGCGATGAACGGTGCTTCGTAGAAGCAACTCCTGTTAATCCCTTCGTTGTAAGCGCCTGACTGCTGAGTGCGGTAAACAACGGATTTAGCCTTGAAGCCAAACGCAGGAGCCTTGTACTCGTAACAGGAGTCACCATAGCAGTAACTTCCAGCGAAACCTGCATGGCAGTCGTTGTAATCATGGCAACCTCTATTGATCAAAGTGCAGTGGAATTTTGGTAAATGTTGAGTGGAATCGGAGCTGTAGTTGAACGTGCGTAATTGCCGGACTCCTGTAGACTGGTAGCTGCAGCCGAAATCTTTGAATCCGTAGTAGTAATGCATTAGATTAATTGCTTTCGCGAACTTCGTGGTGTCATCATAAAACTTCATCATCAAAATGTCCCAGATTGCCATGTACTCGTAACTAATCGGTGTCTGCATTGCCCGGCCTTCGTCGAGGAGCTGATCGAGATCCTTTCGACTTCGCGAGCTAAGGAACCGGTTTCTTGTTTTATCAGAGCCCCCGCGAATTTCCATGTTATTGGACGTTTCAAGATGCGTAACACTCTCTGCATCATCTTCAGTCACACCACTGCAAGGGCTCAAGTTCAGCCCTCCAATTTGTTGAGGTCCTCCGGCAAAGTCGACGCATGCGCGAACCTGCAGTTCCTTATTCGTATAACGTGATGAGGCTTTGGCGAAGGTCCACTGTCGAACGAGTGCGCCAAGATGAGTTTTAATCACAAAATGCGATCCGAATGTTTTCAAGAAACTTTCATAAAGCTGCCAACTTGACTGTTTCCAAGGATTGGATATATCCAATGGAAGATGGTCAAAAACTTTGATGACGTCATCCGTCAGCTCACTTTTTAAGCTTTTGAAACAGTTTTGATCCAAATAGGTTACATTAACGTAGGTGCGGACATCAAGTGACGCGCCCTTAATATCAACGGTTCCCGAAGACATATATTTCGTCTTCACGTTAAGCGTTGTACCCATGGTGTACATCCCGGTGAGTTTTACAGAAAGACCCGCATCGCTGGATATCTTCTTATAGAAGGTGTTGGTGTCGTCGAAGGTCGATCTATCGTCTGTCGTCAGTTGCTGCTCCTGCCATTTATAACAACTATTATCAAATGGTTTGAATATGTGAACGCCTCCATGGAGCGGATCGTAGATGTCTCTTTCTGATAGATAAAAACTCTGACCAACAGCGACATGATGTTTATTGGCATCAACCATGAATAGGACCGCCAGGAAAATGACGGCAAACACTTGGACGAATTTCATCTGAAAAAAAATAATAAAAACATAGTATTAAGACATGTGGTGCACTTTGAAAGTATAGACTGATAACAAACATTTGATCTTGATGCCCTATAGTCACGGAGAAGTTGTGTCTGTTGTCTTGTTTTTTGTGCGTTAGATTTTGTCTTTGTTTAGTATTTGTTGTCCCGTCTCTGGGCTGGGTGGGTTGAGAGGACGGTGTAAGTTGGCCTTGGGCGACTTTTATTTTGGGCAAGTTTATTTTGGGCGACTTGATTTTTGGGCGACTTGTATATTTGGGCGACATGCTTTTTGGGCGAGTTGTCCTACGACCCTACCTTTTTATTTAAAAATGAATGATTTTGATCTACATAGAACATAATATGGAAGTATATTGTACACATGTATACGCTGCGCCACAGTCTCCCATGTTAATTTTTTGAGAAATGAATTACACTTTCTTTAAAAAAAAATTACAAGCTATACGAAGCAAACGTTATTATAACCTCTCTACATCTCTCATGTGTTTCTTCCAAACTGATATCAACACCATCACTGCTGGTTTAGAGACAACCATCTTTCTGCCAATGCTTCAAAGACTAAGGCCATAACTTGACCCCTTCCCTGACATGTGTTGTGGCGCCATTTTCAAAGTGACGCATGAGGTATAGGCCCTATCGGATTTTCCCCGGTGTATACTCTCTATAGTCTATACCTTTGCGGTATTAACTTGCACGCTTTAATGCGTCTGTGTCTGACTACAAATTAATAATTTAAATTTTAAAAAAATACTAAACATGTAAAACAATACCAAAGGAACGGGATATAGTCAAGATCCAGCATGGGGCCTAGCTAGAGAGGGGCAAGGGGGGGGGGGGGCGGGGGGCAAGTTGCCCCGGGCGCCACCTCTAGGGGGGGGGCGGCGCCAAATCGGCACGTGACATGAAAAATAATTGGACCAACAACAGGGGACATACTGCTGAAGTTAACAAATTTTTGCTTATTAAATAAGCAAATATTACTGCAAAAAACGCAAATATTACTGCGAAAAACACAAAAAATGTTGCGCTCTGGAAAAAAAAATTTGGACACATTTTAGCAGAAATTACCCATTTTAGCCAAAAAATGAGGAGTTTTTCAAAGTAATTTGTTGGGGGCGTACCTATTCAAGTTGCCCCTCTCCCCCCACCCCCCAGTTTCACATCTTGCCCCGGGCGCCAGACACCCTCGCTACGCCGCTGTCTGACCCAGCAACCACAAAATGTTTCTGCAAAGTATTCTAGCATATGAAGAATTTGTTTCCAAAAGGGCCTAAATCCACTTCGTAGTGAAAATAAAACTCTCTATAAAAATATATCATAAAGCTTTGATTTCCGTGAGTGGTTTCAGAGTGCTAACGCCTAACGTTTAATGCAGTAAAAACTTGAAAATGATTTTACCACAACAAGGAATAAGTTTTTGCTGATTTTCTCAGAACTATGAAAAGTGGATTTAGGCCCTTTTGGAAACAAACTCTTCATATACTTTGGTTTCGGCTGCAGTTTGAAATCGTTCTGAATTGGTTACAGTAGTTTTAGTTTCATATAAGTTTTGGAACATTTTTGAAATGTTAATGATTGGTTATAAATAGGTTTGGTTTTTCCTAAAAGATTTTCAAACGTGTTAAAAACGTTAACAAAAAACTCTTAAGAAACCCGTTTTTATTTTAAAGCGTTGGTCTTCCACGTTTTCCACTTTCTAGAAGGTTGTGTTTTTATTTATTGCTCTAAGTTGCAATCATTTGGGCGGTGCCTAGCTTTTTGTTTAGGCAAATAGTATAATAATAATAAGGGAGTGGCTATAGACACGATGATCGTGCGCCTCGCCCAAAATGGCTATAGACACGATGATCTGGTGTGATAAAGTGAATGGCATGGCTATAGGAGTCGATGCTCACTGATACTCAAGGGAATGTCAATATGGTGGAGGAGGAAGGTGACTTACATTGATTAATATTACAACCGGGAGAGTTTCTATGTTTTTCAGAATGTCAACTTGATTCTTGAAGTTGCATTTTTGTCCTTTGGTCAATAGCAGACCAAAAGAGAGGAGTAGGCCTAAAACAAACAAGAAGCTACAAGAGGAAGAAAATAATGGCGAGAAAAGTTGTAGGCCTGATATTACCAATGCAAGTCACCTTCCTCCATCCACTATTTTTGTTGCCATCCCCTTGAGCATCATCGAGCATTCGGCTCCATAGATATAGGGCCATTCACTTTCTCACACCCGATCATTGTGACTATAGCCATTTTGGGCAAAGTTATTGAAACGATCATCGTGTCTATAGCCATTTTGGGCGAGGTTATTGAAACGATCATCGTGTCTATAGCCATTTTGGGCGAGGTTATTGAAACGATTATCGTGTCAATATCCTCGCCCTAATAATAATTTAGCTACCAATATATTCAAGAGTCAGCATATTCTAGGGTGTAACCCCATTCATTACTTTTGTATATACAAAAAAAATACAGGAACCAAAAACGTAGGCCTTAATTGCAGCCTAACAATGCACTTCAAAATTTGCCTTCTTCTGCCTAGAAGTTGAAAACCTTTATTAACCACCGAGTTTATTTTTTTAGAAATATCTACTCCGGGTTTTCGAACACTTCCTTAGCTCATTCCCTTACCTTTTACTCTGTGCTAGGCAATGTTGATGCCAAATTAGCTCAAATTTCAGTCGAACATGTCCCTCCACTAAAATGACTAGCCTATAGCCGCGATGAAAATGATGTCTGTATAATGCACGAATCACTTTTATAGCTCTTTATATATGTTTTAACCCTTTAACATAAGTATACGGCTCCCAATCCTACTTCCGAGTTTCGAACAGGACAATGGATCTTCCTAAAAGTACTTGCAATAAGGAAGAGTATAATAGGGCACCTCGCCCACACAAATGATTCTGAAACAGTGACGTTGCCAGGTAGGGGTAAGGGGGTGGGATGGCAGACTGCCCCTATACCAAATTTTTGGTGGGAAAATCGGGACGAAAAGAAACAAAAACGGGACGAAAAGAAATATGAACAGGAAACATAACAATAATCGTGAAGAAAAGGACCAATGAAACCTCTTCAAAGAAGAGGTTTCATTGTCCTTCTTGGACCCAAAATTACCCCTATTATTTTCCCTGCGACAAGGGGCTTTTTCTTGTCTTAAGGCCAAAAAAAGAACTCTGTCTCAGCTTACTTAAGCAGGGATGAGAAAGTTCCTCTTTTCAGCTGATTTCCTCTTTTTTGATTATGTTCATGTGCTAAAATTTTAGCTTTTTTATTCATTTTCAGCCTATATTTTTGACCTTTTACCCCGGGGGGGGGGGTACTCAACTTTGGTTTTGGTAGGGATGTGCGGCCCCGATATCTGAAACCCTAGTCTAGGGAACGGAAGATTGACTCTGAAAAGGGGGTCTAGAGAACTGAATTCATGAAGGGACCAAATAATGACCCTTCAGAACTTTTACTTCGAAATTTTGCTTGAAATGGGGGTCTTGGGAACTAAATTTCGAAAAATGAGGCTAGGGAACTGAAATTTTTTGAAAATAAGGCTTGCGAACTTAGGGGTGTGCTTGAAATGGGGGTCTCAGGGAGCGGGGCGTGAAAAGGGGGTCTTGAGGGCGGCACATACCCGCATCACCTTTCTAGGTCAGTGCCCCCCCCCACGTGCCTTTTACCCAACTTCACGACGCTTTTCCTCTTTTTTGACAATCACCAATTCTCATCCCTGCTTATCGGTAGCGCTGTCAGTGTCATTTCGACTCATTTCGTCCGAAAGAATAAATATTGGTGGGGATTGGAGTCCAGGCAAGGCCGTAATGTTTGCAGAGGAATTTTTAATTCAATTTAAATTGATGTCTACATATTCATGAAATAAAAATAATCTTGAAAAATAAATGGGGGAAAAAATAAAGAGCATTGACAACCACTGCAAATTTCGGACTACAAATTTCAATTTCATACTGCGTCCTGTGACGCAGAAATTAAAAAAATTGGAGCCACGTTTATAACTTGTGTCATCTCCTATATTCATCCTCCCTGTTCTGAAACATAACCGCAGACCCTACAATTATAGTACAAGATTGGAATGTGCACATTTGGAACATCATTCGAGTACACTTTAAGTACAAATCTAGTACAAAAAATGTGTACTAGAATTGTACTTCAAGTGTACCCGAACGATGTTCCAAATGTGCACATTCCAATCTTGTACTAGAATTGTACTCGATTTCTACCAGGGGATCTATTGGTGAAACTGAAATCACTAAAACAAACCCGAAAAAACCCTCAAAAGGAAATTAGTGTTCTTTTCTTTTCCCAATGAAATAACAATAACACTCAAAAGAAGACCCAGGTAATTATGGTTTAGATAATAATCAGGATCGTGTTGGTTCAAGGAAGTGGAAGACGTCGGAATTCGAAATTCAATGAGGATTCAATTCAATTTCAATTTATTTCATTTAAAAAATGAAACAAAATTAACATAAGAACAGACAGATGGAGGAGGTGCAACAAGAAGCAAGAGCCTGTTGAGTGTTGCACCCCCTTTACAACAAAAGCAATACTGTTGTTACGATCCAAAATAAGATCAAGGTCAGAATAACCTTCTTCCGAGTTCAAATCAATAGCAAAGCAAAAATAAATACACTGTAAGTCGAGATTTTACCAACAAATGTAAAAAAAAAACAGGGGGTCTACAGCCAAGCCCTTAGCCAGGGGGGTGCGGTGGGGGCGTCGCACCCCCCAAATTTGACAATGTACAAAAAAGGTCCACAAAAATTCACAAAATGACCACCAAAATAACACCTAAAGCACCAAAACAAGCAAATGTAGGTCGTTTTTAATAAAATACTACACAAAATGCTTGGAAAACTGCTAAAAAACTACTAAAATTATTTTAGGGTCGACCCAAACGAATAATTTTCCTCCAAAAGGTCCACTTTTGGAAAATCCGCAGCCCCCTTGAAAAAAATCCTGGCTACGGGCCTGTCTACAGCCAAAAACAAAATTGGAATAACGAAAAAAGAATAACACAATAAATTAACAAACATGAGATCGTTTTAAAATAGCCAAGAATTGCATTCCTAGAAGTCTCCGAATGCAGAAATCAATATTTTTCGAGGGTTTCGCCCCCACCAGTGGTGCTACCCTTGTAGCAGCCCCGTTTGAGTCGAGATTTGTAACATTATTGCGCACCCCGGGGTATGCAATCCCAGTGGCGATTCTGCCTTCTTCGGTCAGGGGACCACGGAAAATGATGTTATGTTTTTTAATGCGAGCGAAGCGCGAAATATTTTCGGCAAATTCAGCCAAAAACCAGCAGGGTATCTCAGTGGCGTGCCCAGGATTTTTTGAGTGGGGGGGCACAGCCATCAGTTTCCCCCGAATGACCAATAGCGGCAGAAGTGTAAAATGTGATATTTTTAGATTTTTTTCATAATGCGCGCGTAGCGCGCGAAACAAATTTCAATTAACGCAAAACACGGCAAATTTTGACTGAATATTGACAGAATAACAGAAATTTCGCGCGAAGCGCGCAAAATTTTTGCTTTTTCATACTTAAATTATCAAAAACAAAGGGAAATTCAAGGTATTTTCTTCTCTTTCCCTTTGATTTTTTTCTCTCCTCCCCTTTCTTTTCTATCTTTTTTGTGTCAAGATGCCCGAATGGACCGTTTCCCCCGACTGACTCATCAAACTGGGGGGGCACGTGCCCCCCCGGCCCCCCCTTTGGGCACGCCACTGCATCTGCCATCTAAGGTCAAGGAGAGGATCAAGTGACATGATTCAAACCAGTGGTGGTAGGACGATCTCTTTAATTGCCTGTTTACCGGACTGTTTACTCAGATTTGATGCGTAGTCATCCGTGGTATCGCCCGTATATTTCAATGCGTAAATGAAAAGAAAAGTAGTTCTTTATAATAATCAGAATATCTTTTTATTTTTCTGGGGTCGATGTCCCGACCCCAACGGTTTTGAAATCTGCACATGTTTATACACTAAGTAAGGGCATAAAATGAAATTTTTGAGCGTTAGTTAAAATTCAAGTTTTTTGAATGGGAGTTTCAAAATCTGCTGACGTCATGTCCTACCCCCCCTGATTCAAACAAAGTGATGTGATGTTTTAGTAAAGCGCGCGTTTTTGGCTAAAAACAGTGGGGTAGCTGCCATTTACGGGTAAAGGGAAGAGCAAGTGACATGGTTCAAACAAAATTAGGCCTAGGGCCTACCGTATGTGATTTTTCAATGAGCGCGTATTGCACGAAAAAAGAATGTTTACAATGTAGCTTATTTCACCTAAAACTGTTATAAAATCTTTCATTCTCACGGTATTTTTATTTTGTCATGTTAAAAAAGGCCTACTATATAATACAACAAAGGGGAATTTTGGAGTGAAACTTGCGCCAGTAACTGATAGTTAGGGCAAGGGTGGCTCTATCGGGGCTACAATTCTCACCATTTTCTTCGACAAGGGGTCAAAGATTCTAAATAGTTACTTTAAAAGACATGTAGGCCTAATTACGTCCTCCCCTTTCTTTTCTTTCTCTTTCCCCCTATTTTTTTGTTTGTTTGTTTTTTGCTGTCAGGGGAGGGGGGTGGGGGGGTGGCCGCCCCCTGCCCCCGGCAAATACGCCACTGTGCAATCCTGGCTACGCGCCTGGTTTTAGTCACCCCTATTTTCCCCCGAGGGGTTGAGGGAACGCAACCACCTTAATTCGTTAGTTCAACAGGGGGTCCTTTTACCCAAAAGAGCCAATAGGGGATCCCTTCAGATTTCGTCGACCCCGTGACCTATATCCGAGATTTTCATTGGCGTAGCCAGGCCGGGGTGCGGACGGCCGGGGTGGGGATGGGGGGGTCCAATAGGTCCAATTTTGGACCTATTTTTGAGAATATATCAAAAAGGAAGTCAAAATCGAAAAATTGAGAAATGCGTGCCTAGACATGTGTTTCAAGATTCTAAAAAGCATAATAGGTCCAACTTTTATTTTTTTTAATTGAGTTTTAATTGAGTTTTTAATTGAATTGATGTTTGCAAATATAGTGGTCCAAGAACAAGGTTTTTTTGGACCTTTGTCCAAAATCATACATTTTGGTCCAAAACTGACCTAACCATAATCTTCTACATGGAAATCCACATCTAGAAATGTATACTTTAATTTATATATATTTACTTATCGGTAAAGATAGAAAATTTTGAAATTTAAAAGTGCAAATCACGCCATTTGGCGCATATATTTTTTTTCTAATTCATACTTCAAGTTGTCACTTTTTTCAATCGACAAAACAATATGTAGGGGATGTCCAGTTGGGGTGTCTGAGGGGGATGTGGCCCCTCAGAAGATAGACAATTTTGACATTTTAAAGTGCAAATCACGCCATTTGGTGCATATATTTTTGTCTAATTGATACTTCAAGTTGTCACGTTTATCAATCGGCAAACAATATGTAGGGGGTGTCTGAGGGGGATGTGCCCCCCGAGAAGATAGACAATTTTGAAATTTGAAAGTGCAAATCACGCCATCTGGTGCATATATTTTTGTCTAATTGATACTTCGAGTTGTCACGTTTATCAATCGACAAACAATATGTAGGGGGTGTCTGAGGGGGATGTGCCCCCTCAGAAGATACAAATTTTGAAATTTCAAAGTGCAAATCTCGCCATCTGGTGCATATATTTTTGTCTAATTCATACTTCAAGTTGTCCCTTTTTTCAATCGACAAACAATATGTAGGGGGTGTCTGAGGGGGGGGGGGGGGGGTCGCTTTAGTCACCCCTATTCCCCCCGGGGGGTTTTAGGGGACGCAACCACCATAATTCGTTTTAAGGGGGTTGTTCTACCAACCAGGATATACAGGGGGTCCTTTTACTCACAAGGGGGCAATAGGGGATCCCATAAGCCCCTTCCCTTTCATCGAACTCCGTGACCTAGCGATATAGCCAATGTTTTAGTCACCCATATATTTCCCCTGGGGTGTTAGGGGACGCTACCACAATAATTCGTTTTAAGGGATAGTTCTACCAACCAGGCTATACAGGGGGTTCTTTAACCCCCAAGAGGGCGATAGGGGATTCCATAAGTCCCTTCAGATTTTTTCGAGCCCCGTGACCTAGCCGAGGTTTTTTTTTGTGATTGTGTCACCGTCAGAGAAGGTCGTGTTTTTCACGAGCTCCGAAACCAATTGAGATTCAATGGAGTAAATAGCTTGTCGATAATGGCCAATGTA
>JXSR01S058208.1:0-13489 GCA_000969725.1 Ophiothrix spiculata | reverse complement strand
AATGTTTTCATAACTTTCATGCTTCTAATTGCAAGTTTGGTTTGAGATTCTATGCTATTTTGGCGAGTTTACAGGCTTTTTAAACTAAGGTATCCGATCTCATGAATATATTCATACGCATGTAAAAACCGGCATTTCCTGGCAGTTTTCATGCATAAATAAAAATAAAATAAGCTATATTTCAGCGACCTGTCTTCTGGCTGATATATGCGATACAGGGGTGTTTTGGGGTATGCTACAAGAAATGCCCAAAACTATAACATTCACAATGCAAAGAAAATGTTCTCGGACTGATCAATTTAGACATCCGGTCCAAATGGTCATTAAATATTTTTGATAATAGCCCTTCATGATCTTTGTACATAAACACTCCAAAATTCAAAGTAAGTATCATGTACAGTTAATATTTTATACTTTTTAAATAACGGATGAGCATGGGATCTATAATGCTCAGAGGAAACCATGATTTATATATAGGGTAAAACAAGAGTACAGTATAATGAATACGATATATGTTTAGGCACACAATGTTTCATTTTTGTTATCATTTCAATATTTCTTGAGATAGTTTTCTCCTATTATATATGATTTTGCGTGACAAATCCAGAAATATATACTCACGACTTTAACTTTCGCCATCTTGGCTGATCGCTTGATCACAAGTGACTTGATCCACTGCTTTTCCCGGGAAACTTGATTGTAGTCTCTTTACCAGGTCGCTGATGTTTTCCAGTAAGCATTGTGTCATACATATACATGCGTATTTGGATGGCTTCCCGCACTTTTCTGGTATATAAATTTGAGTCTCTATCAAAGATATTTGCTTTATCCCAGTCTATAATGTGGTTCTCCATCGCCACATGATCTGTAATGGCTGATTTATGCTGTTCACTTGTCATACTTGTGGAGGCCTTTCTATGTGCCTTGGTGAATTTTTTGTCAGCGATCTTTACAACGTCCTTTTGATGTTCTTTAAAGCGTGTGCCGAATTGTCTGCCTGTTTCTCCGATGTAATATTTGTCACATCCTCCACAAGGTACTTCGTACACAATATCGCTGTTATCGGTGATGTCTTTCTTATCTTTCGGGTGGACAAGCAAACTGTGGATGGTGTTTGTAGGCCGCTTCGCAGTGGAAATACCATGTTTTTGGTATATACGTTTGAGTTTATCTGACATGCCTTCAAGCCATCAGCCAAGATGACGAAAGCTAAAGTCGTGAGTATATATTTCTGGATTTGTCACGCAAAATCATATATATTTTGAACTAAATCCTACAACAAATGAATCTTTTTTACAGTTTTCTCCTAGTTTATATATATATACAAACGGACTAAGTTCAGTACACTAATCCTGTGGATAACGCCACTCAACCATTCGGTCAATATCCATTAAGCTAACAGGTCTAACATTCCGTCTGTAAGCAAAGGGGGCCACACGATTTAGTCTACGACGGAAATCATTCATTTCCAACCCTTGTGAAATTTTGAAAATGTGCCAAAACGAAGGGGTTTTTCCGATCGGTTTGCCAACTTCAATTTCTTCCTCGTCATGTTGACAACAAATCATTTCTACTCTTAGAAAGCTGACAAAATATGGTGTACTGTTGAAATACTCTTGTAAAAATTTGCGAGCATCTTTAAGTAGAGAGTGGTTCCGATGCGAAACATCTTTCGCTGCAGATGTTTGGAGGTTGTTTAATCTATCCGAAAATCGTCCAACGTCGACAACTGCTTTTGGAAATTAATCTTTCCAGTTCCAGTATTGTAGTATTATTGTTGCATCCTTGGTTTTATTTAGAATAGGCTTCATGCAACCAAGAAGTCGTTGGGTACCAACATAATCAACAATATTTGATGTGAAAATACGATCAAATCGTATTGACGATTTTGCAAGTTTTTCCGAAACCTCAAAACAATTACAAACCGATAATGTAACCTTTATTCGTCCATTTTTTAGATATGCAATTGCTTCATTGATCTGAGCTGTGACATAAGAATGGTACATGGTTATTAATGACTTGTTTGACGTACATTTTTCAACAAGAAGTTGATCCCACTCACCAAATGGAAGCAAATCTGTATCAATACAATATTCAAAAGTTTGCATAAGTCCTGGAGACTTAAGATGAGCACCTGTTTCCTGCAATTCTTGACACGATTTTTTCTCAAAATTGTATCCGGTAAGAGTGGGATTATCAAGTAATAGATTTTTTAACTCCCGCTCATATTCTAGTGGAATAAAAACTCCGTGTTAAAACCAGACATCAATCGATCGTGCATACTTCTCGGGTATTTGCATTTTGTAGTTTTCAATTCCAATGAATGATACAGGGTCGTTGGCAAACATGGCTTGTCTTTGTTAACGGAGGTTGATGCTTTGGGGATGAGACCGTAAACATTGTAGATTAAGCCAACCACGCCATACTTCTCTCAACTGAGGGAGGTATTCTTCGTCAATCAACACGATTCCGTTGGTACATTCGGCAAGGGTTACCTTGGTCAATTTTAACAGTTTATTCAAAGCTTGTGTTATCAATTCATACTGATCTTTAGACAGGTATAGAGAATACCATATGGTCGCTAACGTTGCAGCAACATCTGCTCGATCGGCATGGGTAATCATTATGAAAAGAAACAGTATGTTCCTCGCTTGAACAAAGGGATCAAAGTCATTAAGATGAAACGTAAGGGAACCTTTAAATTCATTTGGTAGGCTGGACACGGTATGAAGAACATTTCTGATATTGCCGTAACCTGCAGACAAAATTGTGTAATCTCTCGCCAAAGCTTCACTTATATCTTGCCCCGGCTCTATCGTATTGCACTCATTTTCCTCCAGATTTAACAAATCAAGAGCAATAGCATTGCCAATGTAGTACGGGAATAAGAGAGCCCCATCTGAAGACCGAGAACGTAGATAGATCCTTCGTTTCTCAGCCGCAATCTTGATATCCTCAACAATTTCACGACAGGTATCTTCATGATTTTTCCAGTCAAGACGTTGGCAAGTTTGCCCACAATACCAAGCATTGTTACAAGATGAACACTCCGAGACCTTATTGCTGGTTGAAGTACACGATGGATTATTGCATTTCTTTGGTCTCCAGACCTCGCATTCAGGCGCATGTCTGTATCGATCATCGGATTTGCATTTCTCATTACAGTAGACGGCAATTTCACAGCAGTTGCAGGTGACACTTTTAGTCGGTAAAACCTTTTTCACACCGCCAACAGCAACCTTTCTTAAAGGTGTAATTCATGATCCACTTTTCACCCTCAAGGTAAACTCTATCAAATTTGAGTTTTTTAGCTTATAAAAATCCTCAAGTGGTATATGTTACGATCCCCAAACCATTCTTTCATATGTGCTTGCATTTTTGAGAAAAGTGAGAAAATGTGTCATTTTCTAATTATTGTCGGGGCCCCGACAGTAATTACAACACAGTAGTCTATGAGGATTTTCAAAATGCTGAAAAGCTTGTAACTTGGAAACGAACGGTCAGAATCAAGTGAAATTTTCAGTATATATTTATGTTGTACTCATCTTTTTATTTAGCTAGAAAAGAGGCCACATCAAAATCATGAATTGCACCTTTAACATCCATGGTGATACTTTTGAGTGCTTGTGTGCAAAAGTACTTTGAAAAGATGTACGAAAGACGAGTTTTATCATGATTGTGAAATAGGAGGTGATATAAGTCATATCTACCATCTTTTAATGTACATAATTGTTTTTGTTTTGTTGTTGTTGTGTTTACCTCAGATTAGAAGGAGTTATAATTATGATCAGACTGATTTATCTTTTTTGCTTTGTCTAATTTGAAATGTTGAAGTAAATTTCCGTAAAAACAGAAAAGAAAAAGCATGGTTCAATAAATTTATCTTACAAATCCCTTGACTTGACAAAATTGCTCCTCGACAAATTAATTTATTAAACTTTTATATTACCGGGAAAAGATCCAAAATTGTCAGCGAATGAATCGTTACAACTAAAGCAACATTTGACACGTTTGAATAAGAAAGCCCACAGGAAGTGTTTAGAAGTAATATTATACATTGACATCTTACCTGTAAAATGACGAGCGGTAGAATTGGCTACAGCAATGTTTATGTATCAACCTATTTGGATAGGAGCTGATAGGTATACGTGTAAGTACTAGTACTTTGACCAGACAAAAAAGAAAATGCATGTGATACCGGGCAGGTTGTATTTGAAGGTACAAAGTTCATTCTCATTCTAGCTCTCAGACTCTGTTCTACCGTGCAAAGAATAAATAGTTCCATGTAACATCCAATAGCATCAATGTTGTCAATCAACTTCAATACTTCATAATGTAAAGATTGTCTTCACGTGATGATAGTTGATATCCGCCATTTTAAGGATCACTAACTGTGATGTCAGCATATTAGTTGGTGTATACACAGCGCTAACTTGAGGCATTAGATCAGGTAGCAAAATACAAATCGCGTGAAAGGTGGTTTAATTAGTTTTTAAATCTTAAATACTGGGGGCCACTTCTCCCTCAGAAATTCCCTTCATATGTTTTGTCCACTGTTCTCTGGAGTGCCTGACCCAGATTTTTATGGAAAAAGTGTTAACTTGAAGCATCAAGTAGCATTCAGTAATCATAGTAATTAGATTGTCTTTCCTAGATTTTGAAGGGTGAATAGTAATAATATAAAAGAGCAAATTTCAAGGATTTCTAAGCGCTATATACATATATCTATAAAAATGATATCTTAAAGCATCAGGTAGCAAAATCTATACACCAAATCGCGTGAATATTGTTTTGAGAGTTCAACATTTTTAAACTTCTAAGGCCCCCTCCCCCTTCCCTCAGACAGCCATTTTAATGTGTTGTAGGATATAGTAGTTTCGTTGTAGACAAAAATAATTATAATTCTCACCTCCGCCAGTGACAAAAGTGTGAGAACGCCCCTGACATTTCCTACAGGCACCCCCCCCCCACCCCACCCCTGTCCGCGCACATTCAACACGTACTTGTTCCTCTGTTTTTTAATCACCTGTACTTTGAGCTTAACTTGTCCGCCCCATTTTCAAATAAACGACGCCCCACATACAGTACGAAAGACACTTCCTTATCAATCTATAATTAGCTAGGTTGCGCAAACTGTCGTTAGGTCAAACCGAACGTAAATTCTTTTGTTATTCATGAGTTACCCATGCGAATATCCATGAATAATAAAAGATCATAAGGCTGTTTTCCGTTTGGTTTGACCGAACGACAGTTTGCGCAACCTAGCTAACTATTAGCTAGGTTGCGCAAACTGTCGTTCGATCAAACCGAACATAAATTCTTTTGTTATTCTTGAGTTACCCATGCGAATATTCATGATAAACAAAAGATTATGAGGCTGTTTTCTGTTCGGTTTGACTGAACGACAGTTTGCGCAACCTAGCTAGTTTGCGCAACCTTGCTAATAATTAGCTAGGTTGCGCAAACTGTCGTTTGGTCAAACCGAACGTAAATTCTTTTCTTATTCATGAGTTACCCATGCGAATATTCATGAATAACAAAAGATTATGAGGCTGTTTTCCGTTCGGTTTGACCGAACGACAGTTTGCGCAACCTAGCTAATAGCTAGGTTGCACGACAGTTTGCGCAACCTAGCTAAACTGTCGTTTTAACCTAGCTAAACTGTAGCTAGGTTGCGCAAACTGTCGTTTGGTCAAACCGAACGTAAATTCTTTTGTTATTCATGAGTTACCCATGCGAATATTCATGAATAACAACAGATTATGAGGCTGTTTTCCGTTCGGTTTGACTGAACGAGAGTTTGCGCAACCTAGCTAATAGCTAGGTTGCACGACAGTTTGCGCAAGCTAGGTTGCGCAAACTGTCGTTCGGTTCGGCTAGCTAGGTTGCGCAAACTGTCGTTGGGTCAAACCGAACGGAAAACAGCCTCATGATTTTTTGTTATTCATGGATATTCGCATTTTTTTTGCTATTCATGAGTTAACCATGCGAATATTCATGAATAACAAAAGATTATGAGGCTGTTTTCCGTTCGGTTTGACCGAACGACATTTTGCGCAACCTAGCTAATATCTCTATCATACGAACGGACAGACGTTTAGTCCTAATGCTTTCCTTGATCTTTTAATTTCAATAGTCTTTGTTAAGTATTTTCAATTTCGATCAACGGGTGAGTTTCATTATACCTTTTTATTATGTGGTTGCTTACTTGAGCAATTCGTATATATTTTACAGTTTTGATCATATTTGTTTCTTCCTCTTCTTCTTCTTCTTCTTTTTTAGCGACACATTTTTCACCACACGAGCGCAGAGACGAGCATGCAGAACTGTCGTGTCCTATGCTGTGGCGGGTTGGAGATGAGTTGGAAATAATGGCAATGACTGGTAATAATATTTCAAGTTATATTTGTTTTGGAGTGTGGTATAGAATCGTGATCGCATGAAGTGTCATTCATGGGTGCATTGTGTGTAAACTTAAGTTTCTCTCGTAGACTGTGGGGCAAATACAGTCTACGAGAAAAGTTTAGCTTACATTCAGTGTGTTCGTGAATGACATTTTATGCGATCACGATTTTGCACACCATAACAATGGCACTGTCCAGAGCTCATTTTGGAACTTGAGATATTGCCTGTTTGCCATTATTTCAATTTCCTGTTGTCTGATCGTGCTCCGAGCATCGTACATCACATTTGTACAACTGATTCGTTCTGCCAGTCAAACGAGTTTTGAACTTTGTTGAGCCTGTCGAACTAACTAATATTAGTAGGATGAGACATCGTTGTTACGATCCTATAGGTTAGTACGGCAGGTTCAAAATTCGTAAAATCCATGCCGTACTAATCATTCCGTTGGTAAAGAACGTTAGTCCAGCATGCCTAACCAATATATAGCATCGCTTGTAATGCCATATAAAGCATTGATTAGTAGAACGAGACATCGTTTTTACTAACATATATTTAGTATAACTGGCCTAAGACATGTTTTCAGTGTAGAAGAAAGTAATTAGTATTCTTTTATCGTTGCCAGCAAAAGATCTGGGCATGTCCGCTAAAAATAAATATAACCCCTCCCCAAATGACAAAGGACTGGTTTGGAACTCCCCTGACATTCTCCCCCCCCCCCTCCCCTCCCCCTCCCTAATCCGCGCACATTCTATACTAACTTGGCCGCCCCACTTTCAAATACGTAGCGACGCCCCTGCCCAAAGTTACGCAATATTGCACAGCATTGCCCTATGCTGCCTAAAGCTGTGCAATGTTTAACAACATCTTTGTGTAACTTTATGTAACATAATTGCGGACCTAATGTAACACTGTGAAACATTGCAAAACATTTTGCAACATTGCTAAACATATCAATTTTGAGCAACTTTATTAATCACCCCGAGTGTCTATTGGAAGAGGTTCCTGACCCCCAATCAACATTTATGTGCATACGGTGTTTCAAGGAGGGGGTAATTATTGATAACAGTTTTTTAAGGTTTGATATATATGTATTGGCGATTCGTATTCGTATCTGCCTCTATCATGTCTCTGATTTTATATCCATGATATCTTTACCTTGTTTCATCATATTCGATGACAAGAAGTCACTTTTAAGCAGTCTATAGAATAATACTATGTTTATTACACACAATATCACGAGTGCGGTGATCAGGGCAGAAAAATCCAATATCGACATCTTGTGCCGATCATGCAGCGCTATAGGAATCACATTGGCAAATGGAATGAGACGAAAATTAATGTAGGTGAAGACGTTGATGGCGTTGTTCAGTTTAAAAATGATGGAGTCCTTTGTGACGTCATACATCAGAAGTAGTTGTCTCCCATGAAGAAAGACGCTGTTGACGTCAGCTATTATCATAAATATGGCGTACCCAGCGAGCCTCTGATTGTAAATGAAGCTGCCTGCCAATATGGCGCCCTGAAATGGTGGAGAGAATAAGAGGTCATTTAATAACATTAATAAGCGTTCAATTGACTTTCTTTGCATTTGAAAGAAGAAGGTTAAATTACCCATTTAATTGTCTCAAATTGGAACTACACAGAAAGCATTTTATGTTACATCTCTCCCCATATTTGTATGATCAGTTCTTGACTTACGTCGAGAAAGTGTTGAGATTGGTGGTACGCAACTGCATATTGGAATGCACCGTGTAAAGACCCGATGCCTAGTAAATGGTTTCCCAATGTCTTGACGATATCGTGAATGCTTTTGCAACATCTTTTCCCAAATTACGATTTCGGCGATGATAATGTTTTAAGTGCTTATTGAGACATCATGAAAGCATAGGGAGAGTTTTGACAAAGCATTAAATTAATCTGGATGAAGTAGCTTTCCCAATGATTATAGGTTAATAAATGCGCATTTCATACGCGAGTGAAATGAGACAAAATCAATGCACGCGCGGTCAATTTTGATGCGTCCAATTCACGAGGCCCGTAGGGGCCGAGTGCATTGGACTGCAATCAAAATTTACCGCAAGTGAATTGATTTTGTCTCATTTTACGAGCATTATGGAATGCAAATATATTAATCTAATTCATACACGACAGAAAAATATATTGCATCTTTTGTGGAAAAAAAATGACCTTTAATAATGACCATCAAATCCAAAAACTTCTCTAAACTAAATAAATAATCACCCGACAAAAACAATGAAACATTCATACGCACTAAACGCCCACCATGCACACCGGAACGCAACAGCGCAGTGCATTATGAAAATCCACTGCACTCCGCGTACTTTATATTCTTGCGTTCTGATTGGCTAGGTGACACGCGCAGCACACACGGAGTGTATGAATATTATATAATATTGTGCCCTAATGCTATTTTAAACCAATAAATCTCATTTTTTTCTCCTATCAATAGATATTTTTCCCTTACCAATAGATGGTGTGACACAAGAGGCCACGTGCTTGATATTGGATTACTTCGGAGTAAATCGACGCAGTCATAAATGTAATATCCTGCAACATAAAGAAGGGGGGGAAATATACAAATATAAAAGACATCAGTAGTGGTAATTACAAAACCAATGAATAGTCGGATGCGTTCGGAGTCAAGCGATTTTATCACTACAGCATTAACGTCTATCGAAAGTCTTTACTCGCGATTTATACAGTACACCCAGTACTCAGGCCGCTGAAAAGTCGTTTATTGCATTTTTTAATTCATGAAAAAATGCAGGAAAGATCGTTTTTGGCATCCATATGAATATGAGTTCGGATGCCCTAGTTTAAAAAGCCCCCAAAATAGCACAGAATTCAAACCAAATTTGTATTTAGAAGCATAAATGTTATAAAAATATTTTGAAAAAGGATTTTTTGAAAATATAAGTGTCTTTTGCGTGTGATTTTGCAAGTGTTTATTTTCCTTGAGTGAGGTCAAATTTGATCTTTGCGTTTTGCTTAAAATCTGCGGTTCTGGACTTAATGTATTTTAGCCATTTAATTTGGTCAAAAGAAGCAACAACACTTCTTTAGCAGGTTTGCTAAAAATTTTGCGGTAGTTTTGGGCAAAACACGCTTCACGTAACAGAATGTGACGCTTGGTCCCATAAGGTCAAATTTAAATAGGTCAAATAAGACATCAAATTTCTGCACAAAACACCATGTAACCCTGGAAGTGAACGATTAAGCGGCACTTGCCTATTGTTACATGTTAAAACATCCTCTATTCGTCAGCGTGATTTGTGGTGTAGGGGTCGGGCTACAGTCTTTTGGTGCGTAAGGTTCCAGTTTAGTTTCGAATCCTGCCGGCGTTTTTCTTTAAACAAAGTATTATTTTTTCCATCACATTAACCCTTGTCTTACCAACGTACTTTTTGTAACGTTTGTTATTACTCTCCCCCTATGAAATCAAAATTGGAGCGCAAAATGTTGCTTTGCTTTATACCATAATAGGGTAGGGTCTATTCTATCCATTGATATCAAATCATGAAAATCGGCCAATGCGTTACGTAATTATGACGTCATAAGTATTTCCGAGTCGGAAAAAATCGCGTTTTTTGGTAAAAATGGCCACCAAATCGAAATTTTCATGTAAAAATTCTAAAAATCGGAAAATTGTTGGGATTTTTGCTTATAAAGAAGTGAAACGGTGTTAATAATATGCTCTGTAAGTTTTAGGTGAATACAATGCAGATATTTTTCAAAATGACATTTTTTTAAGGTGGCAACCACCACCCATACCTTCCGACTTTGACGAGGCACCCTGACCTCTCTGAAGGTGGTACCTACGATTTTTTTTCAATAAATTACCGTAAAGGATGAACATACAACTACCTTGAACCCCTAGGTCATATTCGTTTGCGTTTTTATGAAACAGGGAATTATTCGTTAGTGGGGGGTAGCCCATAAACTCTAGCCCGTAAACGAACATGTCTCAACAATATGCACATTGCAATGGATGCCAACAGTCAAACTGCTTTTCACGTGCATGGTAAATGACGTCATATTTGCCTATATATATAGCCCCAGACCTTCGAAAGATGTGATTTGTTGTTTACGATATTCGCTGTGTATATCGGGATAATGTGATGACCGACATCATGTCTCTTTCGTATGTCTAATTGTACTGAATTTTCCCTCGATTTTTTTACTGTGATTTTAAAAGTCTTACAGGAAAGATATATTTTTTCAAATTTCATGAATGTGATGTGTCTTATATCTTATCTTGCACTTTGTATTAGCAAATCCACATATGATCTGGCAAAACATGATGCACGTAGATAAATGTTACCTCATGATTTAAAAAACTCAAAATTGACATTTGTGAAATGTAATGAACAAAAGTCATTTTTATTTACAACAGTCAAATATAGACTTATCATATTGAACAAATTTTAAATATTTTTAACCACATCATCAATTTCTATTTGCATTAACCCCTTTGTGATTGCAAGGGTTCAAAGTCCGATCCCATCCGGTAGGTTATGTCGAGAAAAGAAAATCTAGCGACCAAGTTATCCTGATATTCACCCGGGATAGGGAGTGGGTAACCGGCGAGTTATGAGGCGGCGAGTTATGGGCGAGTTACAGTTAGGACAAGCGGCGAGTTACGGTTCGGACAAGCGGCGAGTTACGGTTATGACAAGCGGCGAGTTACGGTAAGGACAAGCGGCGAGTTACGGTTAGGAGAAGCGACGAGTTACGGTTAGGGCAAGCGGCGAGTTACGGTTAGGACAAGCGGCGAGTTACGGTTAGGATATAATAATTTTAAAAATGTTTTTCCATAAATTTTTAATTGGCAAATCTTCTTTAACCTACGTTATTGATCATTCCTATAATTGACATATATACTTCTGCTGCTGATGGGTAAATTCACACATTTCGGAAGTCGGACTTGTGACAGAGGTTGCTTGATGGGGATCAACAGCCTGGTTTCCTGTTCGGTCTGGGCTTGATTTTCCTAGTCAAAGGCTAGAGTTTCCCACTGAGATGGTAAAGACTGGTCACTTGATTTTGCAAGATTTTACAAGTTCCGTCAGATAGGGCATGCATTTAAATATTGAAATTTTTTTAGAATTTTAGAATACACTTCCATTCTTCAGGACGATCTTTATTAGGTGTAGAGATTTTCATAATTTCTTGGTTTCTTCGATCCAAAAGCTATTGATTTCTAAATTGATACTATTCATTCCATTAACTGCCCTTGCTCCAATAAGCGCCCACCCAAGTTTTTTAGGTGAATCTTGGTACTTGATGCATTTACGGTGATAAAATCCACCAAAAGCAAGCGCACCGAAACCCCCTTCAAAATAATTTCACCCCCTTTCATGAGCCCTAAATACAGGCCTAGCCTCTTCGCGCCCCCCCCCCCAAGAAGTGCATCCTATTTTTAAGGGGCACCCTATGAATATGCGCCCACAGGCACCTAATCCCAAAGTTACGCCACTACAACACAAATACAGCTAAGAGTATCATCTACACATGGTCAAAAATCATATCAATACCTTTTCTAGATTTATGCTGGTGATCTGAAAACCAAAGTAAGATTTTGTACATCGGAAATGGCAAAAAATCATATGACATTGCATCTGAAATCATATGTGCAGCTAATGTATGAACAACCATCTGTATACCAAAAATTCATGCAAGTTGCAGAACAAATTTCAAATGGAAGTGCACCTTATAGTCCAACAGGTCATTTGTCACCGATAAAGAGCTATAAAGTAAACATAGTTGTAGCCATTCTGGCAAATTGCCAGTTGAGACCATTGTGGAAATTGCCTTGATGGCTCAGAATGAACCATTACTCACCTGGCCTCCCCTCATCATGGCAAAGTGGAATAAAAGTTTTAAATCGCCACGAGTCAAGTCCTAACTGTAACTCGCCGACTATCCTAACCGTAACTCGCCGACTTTCCTAACCGTAACTCGCCGTATGTCCTAACTGTAACTCGCCGTGTGTCCTAACTGTAACTCGCCGTGTGTTCTAACCGTAACTCGCCGTGTGTCCTAAATGTAACTCGCCGACTGTCCTAACTGTAACTCGCCCATAACTCGCCCGCCTCCTAACTCGCCGTTTATCCATCCCCAAGGGGGGATATATCCGGGAAATGAAAATTAAATTTCGTCTAATGAGCTCATTTGTATAGGTCCTAAGTACTGGCTGTATACACGAAAGACAATGTTGCAGTGATAACTTCCCAGTACTCTGAATTTAATATTACTTGCCTCCAATGTTCATCGCATTCAGGGTATGTTTTATTATATAGAATCCGCGAATGAGCATGCTTAGTACATTGCGGTTGCGGTTCAAATTACACGTAATGCAAAGCAAACACGATGAACAATGGGGCAAACTAAACGATAGCTTGTAATGTAATGTACATCCATGTACATCGATGTACATTCCTGGAGTAGAGATTGTGTCTACACGATAACGCGTCAACCAGATGTGGATTCACGCTGCGTATTCAACTGCGCGTATGTGTTTATGCCTACGCGTTATACTATCAAGTTGCATGTTAACGCCCACGCACACGCAGTGTGTGAGGCGCACGAATGTATTGAGTTGAATGTACATGGATGCCAGGAATCTACATGAATATTGTACATTCCGAGCCCTCGTGTAGTTTGCCCCAATGTCCCCTTACAGGGTGTCCCAGAAAAAAACCATACAATCTTTGCGTGTAATTTTCTTGGATTTAACGGATAGTCCAAAAGTATGTAAAGATTGCATTTTATAGGCAATGAATTGAACTTTTAGATGCCGTTTATTTCATTTCAATCGGTAGTGTACAACAAAAGTTATGTCTTGTTAAATATTTGGGTGGATTTTTGTCTGGTCCAATTTCATGATTATTGGCCATAAAGTATGGGTGTTTTTGAATGGAATAAAAATGGGTGACCTTGGAAAAGTTATCATATCTGTCTTATTTTCACGTCAAATTTGTTCATTTTTGCCTCGATGCGAACATCGAGGCTTATTTGAGACGACTGAAACGAAGTCTTCGTTGGAGATTGTGCTTAGAAAACA
>JXSR01S058202.1:102374-114271 GCA_000969725.1 Ophiothrix spiculata | reverse complement strand
ACGTCCGTATTGCACTAGTGCAAAACGAAAAGTGAGGCAGATAAATGGCGTCGGTCGGTGACCTGAGGTCAGGACTAGTCCATTTTACGTTATAGGGGTGCTATAATGCTTTGGTCCCATACCACTCCGAGAGAGGTATGCAAATTGTTTTAGCCAACATCATTTCAGAGGTAATCAGCCCAGTGTTATAGTTATACTGTGTAGAATATAGGCTAGCCACAGTATGACCGCAACTTTATTAATTTCAAGAATATGTCCTGGAAAAAATCCTCGTGTACTGAGGCCTTTACACAATTGCACAAATATCACAAATCTTAGCCATGTAGAAAAAAAATAAATATATGTAGCATTCATACTTTTCCTCACACCTTTCAATTTCTCGAGACTTTTTTTCATTCCAACATTTTTGTTAATTTCCATTCCAACATGTAACTCGTTGGACAACATAGAAATCAGAAATAAGAGAGTTAAGTATATCAATCACAAAAAGATCATTTTTCATAACAAACAAGAAAGGATCTTTGTTTATCAATTTCAAAATCCTTCGTACCTATTTCTCTTATAAATTTCAGTGATTGATTACTAAGTTGATATCTAAACACATTTATTTTTTTCTGCTGGTATCTTTGATGCCATTTTCACTTAATTGATCTTCCTCCTATACTTTGATCAACACTAAATAGGCACGAATTATGAGGGGTTTCTTCATCCGCAAGTGAACATAATCTCAGTTGCATGCCCGTCGTAGCTACTGATGCGCGAGTCACACGTGCAACGCGCGTTGCGTCTCCTGCAGTTATGCTGTGTCCAGCTACGCACGCACTTATCTGTATCAATTCACAATGTGTAGAGGCCAGACTAATTGGTGTTGACCAAAGTATATCAAATACCAAGTTGAGATTATAATACAAAAGTTGTTTATAAAGTTAAAGCAAGCCAAAACTTCCTCCTATAAAGTCCCTGGTAAAAATTGAGTACAATTCTAGTACAACATTCATGAGCTGCACATTTGAAACATCAATTTAGTACAGTTTCAGTACAATTCTATTGTTGTTTCAAATAATTCTCGAACACGAACATTTAGAGCCTGGCGTAACACAATTGGGTGTGCATCATTTTACCCGAGTACACAATGCTTTTCAGGCATGCGCGATGTCATGGCAACGTGGATTACTGATTGGAAACGGTGTGGCGAACTTTCTGGTATCCGGTTCTTGTCACAACTTGTGGATACCCGGTGGCTGCTTTCAGAAATCCAAAATTTACTTGAAACAATAGTAGAAATGTTGTACTAGAATTGTACTCAATTTTTTTCCAGAGGTACTTTGCACAATCATATAATTGCACTTTACTATGTATACCATATCAATTAAACTCCCTGTGTATCTCTTGCCTTTACTTACCGTGTAAAACATTGGGCTGGGACTTCAAATACATGTCCAGCTGCATGTATGGTATGATTTAAGGGTCTGAATAGGTCGATGTAAGGACAGATTCTGGTTAGGCAAAAAAAAAAAAGTTTGTTTCCTGTAGGTGGTCAAAAAACCTAAATGCGAAATGCGTTTTTTTATTTCATTTTGTTTTCAATTTTTTTTGTATTGTTTCAAGAGGTGCAAAGGCAAATTTTGATTGAAAATCTGCATGGGTGATGATTTTTTCAGTAAGAAACCTGTCCGGTTTCAAGTTTTTGTTGAAAAGAAAACACTTCTTTAGTATAGTAAAAATTTTGCAATTTTCCTTGTTCTTTTTATCAAATTGGCTATTTTGATTTTCGTTTTCTAAAATATCAAATAAAAAAATGAAATGCACAAATTTATGACGCAAAAACGAAATGCGCACGGCGCACAGGAAACAAACTTGTTTTTTGGTTTTGCCTTACCAATTGCACATTTTTGTTACATTTAAGTTCTTTGAACTTACACAATCATGAACAATGTAAAAATTCTTAAAATTGATGTCAACTCATTTTGTCACTTGAATACAAGTGTTGCAAGTGACATTTAAGCCATTTTATAGAAGTCACTTTGAGTCTCAAAAGCTTATGTATTTTTTTGGAAACCTTATGTTTTGCATAAAACATGGACATGTTGGATTTGGGACATGCATTAATGGCTTAAAATGTTTGTCATTAAATGAAGAGCTTATTTGCAAATATTACACGGCATCCCAATAATTAAGCTTTTTTTGACCACTCTGAGGACTGCATTACCTAGTTTATAACATCAAAATATTTTTTCTGCAAAAATCGACAATTACCAGTATGTTTACCAAATTTAAACTCATAATTTTCAAAAAAGTGACTTACGACACTCCCGCATCGATATGACAAATGAACAATTATTGAACAATTATTGAACTTCAAGGTACTGTTATCAAGTCATACACTCTAACAATCAAAACATACTTTCTCTATCACATACCAACCCTTAAAAAGATTTTGTTTGCACATTATAATTAAAGCTTTTTTTCCCTAAAATGAAAGCATTAAGAGATCTATAACGGTCACAGTCCACCCCTCATGATGTCTTTTCTGAGCGCCATTTCTCCTGGTCTTCCTTCCTTGCATCAGGTAGCATTTGATTTCTCATTCCACCTAGTACACTGGAGGTAGCCTCTGTCGCTAAGATAAGCGGTTTGATGACACTCGGTGGGATTTGTCGCAAGATGCCGCCCACAGCCCCTGACACACCCTTGTGTTCATGCTCTTCAACGGCTACTTGTACAATTGCATTTGCTGTATCTCCAAGCCCCTGTCAAAATCAAAAGGACATGATGGTTTAGAAAAAGAGGTCAAGTAAACTCACTGTGTGCCTTAACATTCATGCTTTTTTTTTTCATTTTTTACAAATGTATCAATGTTACTTATTACACCTCATAAATATTCAAGAAATAATCATGTGCAGTCATTGGCCGATAAGACCTACTTATTTTTTTCTACTTTGCATTCAACCTCATCCTCTGTGTCACAGTGAGATGTATTAAAACAAATACTACATGTTTTTATCGGTAAAGTAGTCCAATCTATCTATCTATCTCTCGGTACTGGTTATAAGACTATTACCCCTCTGCCTATGGTCTTAAGATAATTCTCATATAACCAGTGCCTCAGGAAAGATAACAATCTGTTCAATGCGGTTGGGAAGATTATCTATATATTATGATAATGCATGACGCAAACATTTCTGCATTTCAGATCCATTAGGTATGCACTGACCCTACTGGCATTTACTGAATTAGACAATAATAACCGCGCACCATATTTTTTCTGCGCTCCCTCAAAAAATACCTCGGTCCAAAACAATCACCTAAGAATTCACACAATGACCGATTAATAGATGGTGCAAAGTTATTATTATCATTAATAACTGCTCTTTTGACATTTTTATGAAGAAATACTTTATTAACCTTATTTCTTACTTAAAGGTCCACTTCTCCCTATAAGATAATTTTGATCAGTCCAGGCATGACGATCATCTCGTAATATGATAAACGCAAGTGCGTGTGTGGGGTGCATACGCACGCTTGATGGGCATTTTATGAGAAAACGCATTAAGCGCTAATGAAATCACATACATGGGTCATTATAAGAAGTCATTGTTACCTGATAAATGACCGCGCAGTTGTTGGCGTAAAAGTAGAAATAATCTTATTAGATTGGATCACGCTATTACACAGGTTATTAATAACAAATGTTTTTAAAAGATCTATAAAAACAAAATTTTGTTCACTTTATTCACATACATGTATAATCTGTTTTTATGTATAAGCAACCACCATACTGAATGACTAGCCTTACCTCTCTGACTACTGTAATGGCATTAGCCATGCCCTCTCTGAAATCCGTTGGTTGCCTGGCAAGTCTTTGTTGTCCAAATGGGCCATAGGTGATAGCACGCTTAGAAACGCTTGGTCCTGGGGATACGATGTCATACGCTGTCTCAGCTGCAGTCTACAGAGTAAAAGCAAAATAGCAATATAATGTCAATCTCAACGCCTATTTAAATGTTGAACAGGAAATGCCTAATCTGCACATATCCCTTTGCCATTTATCAATCATGTTCATAACACCTGTGCATACTTCCGTAATAGCTCTGGTTCATTGCGAGTTTTGGTGTCTGGAAACAACCAATGTTGTCTTCATGCCTAACATAACAATATCCTTCCTTTCAAATCATAAACTGTTTCTTTTTTTTAATTTTATTTTAGTGTTTCTAGATATTTTCACTTAGTCACCTCCGTCGAAGGTCTAGTGCGGGCCGAAATCTAAGGTCTACACAGTTGGTTGTTTTTTTCCTTGTTTAACAATATCCTATAACAGAGATACACTTAATGTAATGTAAAGATCATTTCTTTAACTAGTTTATGTTACTTTTAACACTAACAAACATTTTGTTATGTAACCACAAAATATAATTACTCAGTTTCATTTGATATATATGACATAATTGTGCTTACTTTCCTTATTGCACATAATGCTCACACAGGGAATAAATTGGATGGCAGCGAAGTCCATAACATGTGAAGCGTTTCCCTTTTTAATTCGTTTAAATTTGTGTCAGTGAAATATTTAAGAGGTATAATGAAACAAATAAAATATCACATATTTTGGAAACTGCTAAAAACTCCTGATCCCTTTGTCTTAGATACATATGTGACTACTTCCTGACACAAAACTAACACCTTTTCACTACTTCTCAGGTAGGATTTGTATACTACTCGATGCAGTCAATTAATTTACCTGAAGAACTCTAACAGCCCTGTTGGTGAGCTCTACACAAGCCATGGCAGTAGATGTACCAAATGAATTAGCTCCTCTCTGAAACCCTCTCATCAGTCGGCCGTCTTTCTGGTATTGCTCGATTGGAAGCCTGAACAAATCTACCATACCTTGAACTGTAATGAATGAAAACGTTCAAAATCTTCATAACCCAGAGTAATTGCAAAGATCAGAATGATTAAAGGTATAAAATTTGATATTTCAATCATGAATTTTGAGCATTTGTTACACATATTGTAAATGGCTTCAACTACTGGTTATCAGAAAAGAAAATGTTTTCTATGGATATGGACAAATAAGTTCAGAAAAAAACAGCAACGAATGCCTTGTTCTTTAAAAGACAACATTTTAAGGACTGAAGAGTAGGGTTGTCCCTCTATTGTTCACTTGCTTTGCTAAAGTGATATTCCCCATTAAAAATTCCTGGACCCTGCCCTGTTTCTCACCTAATTGCACAAATGAATGCATGGGTCCTACACCACCAAGAATACCCGGTAGCTGCCTACTTTTGATATCTTGTGCCCACTCATTCACAGCATACACAAGTAATTTGTCTACACCAAGCAAACTGAAAAGAAAAATGGCAAACCAAATTCATTATTAGAATAACATGCAATGCAATAAAGAGTGTACACTTGTAAATTCAGAGATGCAAACTACATCCAATTTAAACACTCTAAACTGCTCAAAAATCATCTGAAAAATCACTTTACATCTTCAAAAATGTCAAAACATATAGATCTATTATATTTGTACATATTTAATATATTATATTTGCAAGTACTTTCAATGAATGTTTCCAAATTTCAAAGGATAAAACAAATGTTAACAATGTGGGGATAACAATAACCTTAAACAAGTATTTAAAATATAAGGATATGTTACATCAAAAGAGTTTAATCTTACAGTGAAAAATATAAACATTTAGAACAGTGTTTCTTGATTGTACTAACTATCAACCTATTATAGATACCAACTTACCCGTGCCTGTTCAGTAACCGTTTTAGAGTCAATTCTGACTTATTGAGTTGTCCTAAACCAATCAGCAGACCTATTAAGGTGCCCTGAAAAAAAAGATCAAAATTCACAGATTATTGCAAACAATTATTTCTATCTAAAGCAAATTTGAGGCTTTACATCATTTCAAATTACAAGAAAGACAGGCTGTTAAAGTCGGAATTCTTCAGACGATGTAAATTTACAACCAGAGTACAGGGCCAATTGTTTACAAACGTGATCAGTACCCTGGTGGTCACGTGACTGATTTTGTCCAAAGGAATTTTAGGAGAGACTTTATGAATACAATCCAGTGAGAATCCTCCTTATAGATGAATCTAACCATGCAGTCAAGTCATGAATCAATAGATCAGCCATAAAGAGATGCTTTTACATGTGTTCACAGCATCCAAATTGGGTGTTTTAGGCCAAAAAAAAAGAACGCTGTCTAAGCTTCCTTAGACCCAAAACCCTACACGCTTCGCATTTTTTTTTTTTTGCAAAAAGACTATGCGCTACGCTGAAATCTTTTTTTTAATTATGTTTTTTGGTAATTTTGTTGTTTTTTTGTCCGCTTCGCGGCCGAATTTTTTCCCTTTTTTTATCTCTCGGTGTAAGAAAAAAATAAAAATAAAAATATCTCCTGAAAACCTAAAAAAAAAAAGGAAATGCGGTAAAATTCGAATTTTTAACCCTATGCCCACAGGAAGCTGAGACAAAGTTCTTTTTTTTGGCCTTAGTTTGTTCATATACCAATGCTGCATAGCACATAGTTTTTACTGCAATGAGTCTATTACATCAAATAATTTGATTTGAAATTTGCATAATTTTTGTTGTCTCAAAACCTCCCTCCCACACAGAGTAATGGCCGACTGATAAGCTGATTGAATGTGTAACATAGAATTGTCTGTCTAAACCAAAATGCCATCCAATCTAGTTTGATGACATCAAAAATGAATGCTCAAAGCTCTCTGCACAAAAATCACAGTGCCATGTTGTAGTTACCTGTTCCATATCTACACGCTTTCCTTCATAGTCCAATTTGATTGGAACATCAGGTGAGAAGACAAAGGACCTGTACAAAGAGGAACAAATATAACTATTTTTTATGAAAAAAATCAGTTCATATCTTGTTTATAAGTCCATACATTAGTTAATTTTGGGCAAGTGGAGTATCATAAAAACCATAGATTACAGAAGATACTGACAGGCAGCTGGTCTATAAGCACTATGGGTATGAGGCTAAGTTACGAAGTGGTGTTCACACTTGGATAGACACAAAGTCATACCTGTCAAGTCTCCCGATTTAGGCGGGAGTCTCCCGATTTTAGGCAGCCCTCTCTATCTCCCGATCGGGTTGCCAAATAAGCCCATACCTCCCGCTTTTTAAAAAAATCTCCCGATATCTCCAGCATTGAAAAAAATTATACCGTGATATTCCACTAGCATGTTACAGACCGCGTACAAGGTACATTTTGTTAAGAGATTGAAAATGAGATCGTTTTTGTGAGTTCGATTTTGCTTTGGAGACCCTTTTTGTCCCTTTCCAAAAAGCTACGTACACTATTTTTTGGTGTAACTTTTGGGCCTCATATGTCAGTTGCCTGTAAACGTTGCTCATAAATTTAAGTGATTACAGAAGTCTCCCGCATCAGAAATTGAAAATGTTGACAGGTATGCAGAGTGAGTGTGTAGCAACACTGCATTCTGTTTTAATCCAGCGTGAAATGCACTTAACCAAAATTCAATACGCATTATAGATTTCTCCATCAAATTATGTGAATTGAGTAATAACACTAGGTTGATAGTTGAATTCCTCAGTCAAAATACTCTTCAGCTGCCACAGTACAAATAAAACATATGCGAGCTGTTACTCAACCCTTCACACAAGTTGACCATACATAGAAGCAACTGGTTACAAAAAATATTGCATTCTAGTCTAGGAAATAATGCCTGACAGATGCATGAGGATAAAACGGGGTGTGTGACACTGACCAGTACCACTCTAAAAAAAAAATCAATTCCTATACATACAATTTTATTCAGGGAACTTTATCTTAGGAGGTGTCACTCTCTGGTTGAAAAGGAAACCCTACCCAATGTTAACTAAGGTAACATTTAGCTGCCAGATACAAATGATATACCACATTAAAGTGACATAACATTCCATTATGCTTATACTACCGCTATTGTTATCTGACTATAAATCAAACTCATTTACCAAATTCTATAAATTCTTTCTTCGAACATGCAGGGTGGCAATCTACTCTTATCAATTGTGGCATTGCCACTAACACTATAGTCTATAGACCATTTGGAAATCTTTGGAACGTCGATCACGTGGCCGTTTTATCAACCAATCACGTACGAGCTTATTAGCATCTCTCGCATTTGCAGTGCACTAAAAGTGAAAAATAATTATATTCAGACCTATACATGGTTAGAGGCACTAATTCTGAACAACTTTTGGCGGGGCACCATATGCTCATTGACAGAAATAGTGAAATTTCCATTTGAAATCGTCTGATTAAGCTTACAATTACCAGTCAACTCAGAGCGCATCACACTAAAAGTGACTCGTTAGTGCTAACCCCAATTACAAGTTCGAATTCGTACGCAACCAGATAACGAGAGCGCGAACTTTACATTCTGGCTATTGTGTTGAAGAGTCACTTTTTCTGTCGGCAATTGTCGGAAAGTGTAAAACCAGCTTCGGAAATTCTCAAAAAGTCATGTTTTGAAAAGGTCTATTGCTTTGATTGTACAGAGTATTAGGATATTCTCTTCCACTATTACATCTAAACTGGATGCCCTTTTTGTCTGTTGGCTAAGTATAGGAGATACCACATTCTTTCATTCTAGAAGTACATAAGGGTTGTTCCATCTTTATCTCACCTGAAAAACACAGGTGGGGCAACTGTAAGTGAGCTACTGGTACTCTCTGTTGACTGAATACTTGGGCTTGTACTCTGCTGTATATTACTGTCTGCTAATAATGTATTGGTACTCATAGGTGAGAAATCTATCAGAGGTGCTGCTGACGATGCGTTACTGTCTTCTTCAAACTGTAGAGAATGGCGAGTTGTTGCTAAGGAAGTCTGAGTTGTTGTCGTGGAGCCAAGTTGAGATGAGAGTGATGGGTGTGCACTGCTTGGTGCTGTTGATGTTCTAGATGCTATGCTACTTCTCCTGGAATCTGGAAATAAGAAACCCAAGGGAGGGATATTTGTTGTGAAACGTGTTGTGAACCTGGGCAAATCACTTTATCACACTTGCCTCGTTGACCCGAGCGTATTGGGGAGCTGTTTAGGCAGGAGTATCACAACCTAAGTGCTGAAAGGTCTATGGCGAAATGGTTCTGACGATTCTCCTGTTATGGTGTAATAATAATGACCAGTGCTTTGTATCCACTGGAAAAGGCGCAATATAAATGCCGGAATTATTATTATATTTTTACTAGCAGTTCTTTGCGGATGTGCTGGTTTTCGAGGGCCTGTTGTAGTCAGATTGAAAATTACCATTCGCATCTTTACTTTCCCCCACTATTATCTACACTAGTTTGTCAATCCTTCTTTATTTGTCTACCTATCAACTAATCATCTTCACTGAAGGTCAATTGATTCGGGAGCACTCGATACTATTTCGCAGTATTTTTGTGTTGTTCAGCGCTTATCGGGAAGACACTGTGTAAATAACAAGTGCGTGTTACATTTTGTGTATTAGGCGCAAATCTTACGCCTAGTTACCACGCACACGTTTTGTCAAAATTTTCCCATTCTGTAACACTGCCCTCTAAATTAACACTGTGACAGTCTTTAACAAAGTAAGATCAATTATCACCCAAAAAACTGTAGACCGTCATGGTAAATATATCGCTCTCAACTAGTACCATAAAGGAAAAAACATTACTTGGACTATAGACCATAGTTGGCAGTTTTCAATTTTTCCCAGGCATAGTCATCCAGGCTTGTTTTTTTTTTTTTTTTCATTTTTCATATGCTTATATGCCATAACATATGTGTATCAATACTCTAACTGAGAGTAACAACATGTCCTAAGTCTGTGAATCTTAATATTATGATTATTAATACTTTCAACAATCAATAACAGGCCTAATTTTGATAATAACAACATATCACTAATAGCTGTATTAAACTAAACTTAAGTCTCAACTACCCATTGCTGCAATTATGCTAGTGATCCCTTCTTTATTGAGACAGCTACAAACTGCAAGGTGGTAGCATGATGTAGCTAAACAGGACAAGGTGAAGTCATTTTAGCATACTCGATGTAATGTCCAAATTGGGTTTGACCTTTTAAATTTTCCCGCAAGTTGTTTGTTTACATTTTTAAGGAAATGAAGGGAATAATGGGATGGTTTGAGAAAATGGCTGCGCTCATGAGTGGTGTCGTGACAACGTTTTTACGGACAATAAAACTTCATTTTGTAGAAACAGAGATACTTAATTGAAACAGTGACAACAGATCTGAAGACATTAGTAAGTTGATTAAATGACTACTTGATGAAGAAACGTTAAAATCATGTCTTAGCACCAGTTTTTCTAATTTTCTCCCGATGTCGAATCGTAAAATCTAACCAGGTGTGGGAAGCTTTAGCCACTTTAGAGTTGCCCACAACACTCACTATACTCATACTTCTTTTGTATGCATTGCTCCCCATGGCAGAATGGAAATGCAAAGTCTTGGAGGCAAAGTGCACTACATACCATGTTATAGTTTTCAATTTTACATACAAAACTACTAACTGATATTTACCTGGGTAAGTAGGCATTTTGGTTGCATCTGATGACACCTCTGTGAAGAAATCTCGAAGAAAGAACAAGGCATCCTGTACAATTAAAGAAATTATACAAATATAATTACTTGTTAAATTAAAGGTAAAGGGATAGCTTGTATCTACAAAGTATCTATCTCTCTTTCAAGCAACTGGGTAAGACTCCACTATTCTATCATTGCTGAAAGGGACCCCATTTGACACTTGGGTCAACGAGAGCATATCGTCATGTGAGTGCAAGAAAGTCGTATCTGCAATAGCTGCCATTTTTCATAAATTTGGATTGCGCACGGTATAATCGCCAGTCATGGGTCAGTGGTTCTTGAAATGGTTTTTGAAGAACCATTTCAAGAATAACTAACATAAGAAATGAAAATTGTAAGGAATTTTTCACATTCTTGTGATAGGGTGTAAAATAAATATAACTTAGGGCAGCTAATGCAGATACAACTTTCTTTATGACGATATGAGATGTATTATCTTGCTCACAGACAGAACACTTGTAACTCAGAAAATTAGGTATTCAAACACGCTACAGAGTTGTCCATCACAAATCAACAACAATGCATCTATTTGTCTTTGTATTTTGTGATAATATGCCGACACATCTTATGCAGAGTTGTTGATTTGAGATTAACTACTCTGCAGCGTATTTGAATACCTTTCAACAACAAAAATGTTCCTGAAAATGTATCTTTAGAGAGCGAACTTAAATTCTACATGTTCTTAGTTTAATATATATATATACCTATCTTTATAATATCTTTTTTCAGAATATGAAGGAAAATTAGAGTTAATGAATGTTTGTTGCTTTTCCGTTTCCGATTGTT
Organism: Ophiothrix spiculata; assembly: GCA_000969725.1. Classification (NCBI taxonomy): domain Eukaryota; kingdom Metazoa; phylum Echinodermata; class Ophiuroidea; order Amphilepidida; family Ophiotrichidae; genus Ophiothrix; species Ophiothrix spiculata. Next base: position 102,873 of record JXSR01S058202.1, on the reverse strand, counting down.
CCCAAGCACCAGGCTTGCACAACGCACGATGAACAGTGTCTTGGCTTATGTGTACTGCATAAATGCACTTTCATAAACAATGTGCTAATCATTAACATAGAGTGGATCGTGAAAAGCGTACTTGAAACTAATCTTTTTCCATCAAAATGTTGACATTTGTGTGAATAGCTACACAAACACTGATACTTGCCTGGTCAACATTAAGTCTAAGTGGCTGTAATGACACTCGTAGACAGCACTCCTCTGCTGGAAGGTTCAGGTCAGGCCGCATATGCAATGCTTTGACTAGCACCTGAAATGATAATGGATTCATTACAATAAACTTTATTGATTGAAGAAAAAAAATCTGATAAAGTTTTGAATGAATTCTAGTCACAAATCCAATAGTTCCAAATTCCAACTAGCCATCATAATTGCCTTTCATGGACAATACACTTGACTAGCATTAAAATAGAGTTGTTATTGCAATTTACTAGGACTGATGTATTTCCACACCTAC
>JXSR01S058202.1:68373-80635 GCA_000969725.1 Ophiothrix spiculata | reverse complement strand
GGTTATGAGAAAATTAGGCAGAGAGGTCCAGCTAAAAGGTGGCTAAGGGTGAAGAATAGCACCCTACAATTTGTCATGTGAGTGCAAGAAAGCCGTATCTGCAATGGCTGCCTTGTGTTACTTTTTTTTAAACACCCAGTCACTAACATTTCCTAAATCCCTCAAAATTTCTCTGCAAAATGTCAGTGGCTCTTGAAATGGTTCTTCAGGTGACGGACCCAAGACTGGAGATTATACAGTGTGCAGTCAAAAATTAATGACAAATGGCAGCTATGACTTTCTTGCACTCACACGATAAATTAGGCCTATTCATACCAGAAGTAGAATAGTGCCAGACAGAGAGGTTTGGCAAGAAGTCATGAGAAGGATGCCATCACTCAATTATATTACAGCGGACATCATAAAGTAAAGCAAAACATTCTAGTTCTTCATATAATATGCCAAAGTCATGCTTTTTGAATGCGACATTGTAATTGCAACATAGTGGACACACGCTTGATGAATCTAATTGACACTTGACAATGCCATCTCATGCTGCTTTCATACTTATTGACGCTTTGCAGCTTTGTAGCTTAGAAGATCTGTCGATTGCTTTGTTTCACACTTTTGTCGCTTTGCAGATTTGCCGCTTCATGTCGCTCTGAAAGTTGAATTCATTTCAACTCAAAAAATCTTGTAGTGTGACAAAATTTTGCCTATATCGATTATCTCAGCGACATGTAGCTTTGCCGCTACGACAACCGGAAGCGGCAAGTTTTTGCAAAAAATATACCTCATGCAGCGACAAAGCTGCAAAACTACAGGAGTATGAAAGCAGCATCAGTTTGGCTCACATGGTGGTCTGTTGCATTACATGGGACCCAGCAAAGTCTGTGTATGATCTACTGGGAATAGTCTTTTTCAATTGCTAATCAGAGATGGGTGTATTCAATTGGAGAGTGTTTTTCCAAAACTCACTTAGTCCAATAGCTGCCACATGTTATATTGCATAGATTATAAATCTATTATGCTACTGATTTTGTGAGTTGAATTTGTTGTCAAAGCTCAGTGCAAATGACCAAAATTTATGTCATATTGATCAAAAATTCATACTAGCAATTATATGCACGCGCATAATAAGACAATTATTTAGAATCATGCTTAATCCCCGGACTTAGTGAGTTTTGAAAAATCTGTTTTATTACTATTCTATAATGTCCCTTCAGGGCAGTGAACCACGACCATTTTATTGTAGTCAGGATAAGGACCTTCGTCCCCTGCAAAATGAGGTAAAATGAGTATCAGAACAATCTAGATGAAGAATTTAGGTTTCAAAATCTAGCATGGCGGCAGGTGTTGGACTTAGTGAGTTTTGATAAAACACTCTTCAATTGCTTATCAGCTATGACCAGTCTCTCTATCTTACACATGAAAAAGTTCACAGAATTCATTAAGTTATTGATAACATTGATGCACTTGCCAAAACGTAATTGGAAACTAGGAAATTGCCAAGGAAAAACATTGCATTTTTATGCACATGAAGCTGATCAATGAAAACAATATATAAACGATATATCATTTTAATGTTTGGAATTTCAGCATTTTTAATATGGGCAATCAGAATGTTCAATAACTTTTTCTGGTTTCCCCCATTGGACCAGTTAACAAATATTGTAAGTAGTCAGATACTTTACCTATTATATAAAGTCTCCATAAATTCTTTGCTAGGTAGTAATATATTGATCCTTGGTATTGTGATGTCTAATGTGACTCTTGCATCGCTTATACAATGTTGCATAAATTCCTTCATTTCTTCACTGTCGCCAGGCATAATCATCTGAAAGCACAAGAGTATAGGGTAACAAGAATAAAAATATACTAATTCTCGATTATGTGGATGTTTTAAAAGGTCCGCTCAAGATCCTTGTTTTCTGTTTTTATTACATTGAGAGGAACAGACCTGCTGTGCCTCGCAGTAAAGCTTTCAACTCTAAATTTATCAAATAGCAGGAAATCAAAATTTCAATTTTGAAGTCATAAAGCAAAAAAGTAAACAATTGTACAAATCATAATCTCCCCACTATTGCTTGGGTCAATGAAGCAATTGTGATTATACCTTGTTTGGTGTTGAAAGGTCTCACAAACTTGTAAGGTACTAATTCAGAGTCCAGCATTATTCACTAGAATATGCAATCTCCTGTATAATCCAAATAATCCAGTCTTTTACTACATCAAATAGATTCAACAAAAACTATGCAATACCTGTTCACTCTCATACATGACTTTCTTGGAAGAAAATGGTGATGGCTCTGAGTCTTCAATTTTACAGATCTCCTCCCAAGAATTCTGTGGGGTTGGAAGCATTGAGTCGCCCATCTCCGATTCCTCCTCTAACACAGAGGCTTCCTTGGTTGGAAAGAGTTTCACCAATAATCTAAGAAAGAAACAAATGTGGAAGACTCAATTACAGCATTAACTGAAGATTGTCTGAAAACGTGCCAACTAAATGAAAACTTGAAATAACATATTGGCCTTAGTATAAAGAGTTAAGTCTATAACCACTACACCAGGATAATCTTTCATTGCAAAATGGACTGGAACATATTTCCACTAAAACATCGTTGGGGATATGTGACCATCATTAAGTTTTCATATTATACACATTTCCATTTCGACTACATTTAGAAAATGTTGGTTTTCAGATATTTTAGAATTGAAATGAAAGCTGATATTTTACTAGGAGTTTAAGAAGGGCATGAACATTTCATATAGATCTCTGAAAATCACGATTTTGTTAGAGTACGACTTATGCAAGTATTAGGTACTGTAGCTCAAAATGAAAAATACTGGCATAAATGGAGGTTCCTGATAGATGGATATATTTTAGAGTTCCAAAGGAGTTATAGATTACAACATACCTTGGCCAGTAAAACCTTCCACCTTCGGCCATGCCATCACCTTGACTGGGATTAATACGAATAAACGATATAGGTGGCTCCTGGGGATTCAGCTGGAGAGAACCTGGAATAGTCAACAAAGTGTTGTTATTAATATGTCATATATATCAGGCATGATGATTTTTCATGAAAAAATCTGAATTTGGTAAAATATAACCACAAAACACTAAAATAGTTATTTAAATCCACAAGTATCTGAATTTTGATGATTTTGGATGATAAAAATATCTGAAATCAGATAATTATCTGAAAATTCTCATGCCTGATATATGTATTTATGCATCGATCCAATATCCACAACTATAACAATCAGTCGAGGCCTATCTAATCTATTCTAACATAATAGTCTTTCTTCCTTTTTAGTCTATTTCACTCCACTGCTGAAGGAAGGTCTCCATCCACCACCTACTCTGCCTTCCTCTCTTTCTTGTATGCTCTCTGGGTTTCCATTCTGTTACTTGGTGTGTCTATCTCCCGGGGGGCCGCTCCAAAAATAAAATGGTACTCATGCTCGTTAGAGCACCTCAAAATTGGACCCTAAATGGTGTGATTGTTGAGAGCAAATTGCACCCCTAAATGGCGTAAGGTCAGTGAAGATGTTGAAAATCGCACCCAAAATGGTGTAATGGCTTAAGTTTGTAATTACCATTTGCTAACAAATTAGGTATAAAAAAGTATACAATTGAAGTTGTTCATTCATTTACATGAAGTCAATACTTATTTTCTCTTGCTTTAAGAATTTTTTATGCAAAAAATGTACAGCGCAATACTCAGCTGAGCAACTCTTAAGTGAAAAGTGACCCTTGGCGGAAAAGGTAGCCTGAATTAAGAACCCTAAAAGGCATAAATTATGCTGAAAACTGCACCTTTTTCCAAAAGTGTAACCACCTGTGGTACAAAATCAGACCCTTTAACACCATTTTTTATGATGAGCACGAGTACCAATTGCCATCTTGAGCGGTCCCCCGGGGTCCATCTATGGTCTTGACATCTCCTAAGGTGGCATTGCCCATCTCAGGGGTGTAATTGAAGCTTTGAGAAAAACCTCCCTGTTTGCAAAGCGAAGCGAGCGTAGCTCTCGCCCATCACGGCCGGGGGTCCAGAACCCATTTACAACTTTATTTTCCCCTTCCACATACTTCAATTTGCAAATGCACAGCATGTATTGGCATTAACCTCGCTTGTTTATGTTCTGCAGTACGCTTTTCTACTACAAGCTGAGACAAATAGATGATGCAATTCCATCTCGTTTTCCAGCCAAGAAAAATAACAAGGATTCTTCAGTCCTTTGTCTATCAATAAATCTCCATCCCTGTCTAAAACTTTCGAAGAAGCCATCACAGAAGTTGACTTCTACAACCAGTTCTGCATAAAAATATCAATCACTCATGAACTGAATACATGTATAACATCAATCGCACGTAAGCACTTCAAACAGTTATTGGACTAAGCAGCACTGACCTTTGCATTAGTCAACTGGGAATGATAATATTGACATGAAGATCAATACAGGTAACTTTAGTCTACATTTGCAGTCGTTTTATTTTGGTGAATCATTTTTTTTTCTGGTCAATTTTTTTGCCAGTAAATATCATCAGTTTTCCTCCAATTTTCTGGAGATTTTTCTGGGCGATTTTCAAAAAATCTGGAAATCTTGAAAAATCCGGGCAAATCACAGACCTGACATTTGTATTTTGTTTGCTTTGATTGATTGGATAATATCCATTGGATAATAGTCCGGACCTCAGTTTTATTTCTGAGATCCTCATTTCTAACCCTGTCCTTTCCAGTCATTCCCACCATGGCTCTTTCTGTTACCCTTAACCTGTTTTCTAATTTCTTGGCAGAAGCACTATATTATGCAAGTACCATTTTACACCCTGGCATTAATGGGGTCAAAATGTTGGTTCATGTAAAAATCATATTTTTTTTTTGTTGAACACTTAGAAATACTGCTGCAATTGTCCAGTGCCTCATTAGGGACCAAGGTGCTTCTATCCAAGACTTACAGTGGATTTCTTTGCATTCTAGAAGTAATGTCTGGTGTGTAGACTCTTCACCAAGCCTGGTTTTGAAGTATGTCTCCTGTAATTCCACATACAGGATTTCATCCCTCAATGACCTCTTCCACCATGCAATTGTTGTAGTGTCACGTAGGTCAGGTATTGGGAATCTGAAAACAATGTGTAGAAAAGAACAATCAATATTATTAGTTACTCCCTGCTTGCTCACAGAAAACAGGCAAATATGTAGGGTCTCGTGCCATATCCCATGAGGCTGTCAGGCCGAATAGAATATGGCACCACACCCTTGATATTTCCTGTATTTCGTAAGAACAAGCAGGGGGCAATGATTTTATCATTTAAAGATGACTTGTGTAATCTGGTTGGTAAACCTACCATCGACAATAATAGTCATAACATAGTCTTGTAAACAAAGTATTGAAAACCAACATCGCTCGATACGCAGTATTTGCACATGCTACGAGAAGTCCATTTAAAATTTCAAGACTGCCTATTCAGATATATTGCCGTGATGAAATCGCTGTACTTTGAAAGAACCATCACGCAGCAGCATAAACAACACATGAACACATTATCAGTTCAATGAATAACTAGAAGTATTGAGTTTGTGTAACAGTCACAGAATATGAGATATATTCAGGGCTTGGTATATTTTTTTCTTTCTTAAATCTGCTATCTATGGTTGCATTAGAGATTAGTTGTACAGTTAAGTTATCATTTTCACATTCTTTGGGCTCACTTTGATGAAAAAATATAAAACTGGGGTCACTGCTTAACATTTGAAACAGGATTAATGCATTACAAGAGCATGAGCAGTCACTATTTTTCTGTTGTGTAATGTTGCATAATAGAAATATTGTAAATCCGAATTTTCTGATCAGGGTAATTAAATGATTGGTTTCTGTTGCAAATGAACATTCTTAAGGGGCCTGTTAATCCCGGCCGTTTGTTCTAAAGCAGAATTTAGTTTTTCTGCATTTTCTGATACTTCAGCATGTTACCTTTTATTACAGACAGTAAAATACTACAAAACAAAACTTTTAAACTTATATATAGGTAAAATTAAAAGATTATTTTGACATTTTACAGTAAAAAAACTTGCGTGGCAGTTGGTGGCAAAATACGGGCATAGACACGCGTTTTGCGTTTAGGTTGCGTGTTTTGATGTGCGCGCCTGTTTGCGCGGCAACAAGTACTGCATGCGCGGGTGAACGAGTTGCGTTATGTTCTTGCATGAGCACATTTGTTAAAATCCCGCAATAAACTTGTCAATGTTGTAAACAAAGACCAAATAATTGAACATTGGTACTTTAGATTTCTTTCAATATTTACAAAATAAGGAGCTTAAAATTGGATCTTAAAGTTGAGCACAATACTTACCAATAATATCAATTACATAATAAGTTTTCATGTCCGATACCGAAGGTTTAGACCTCAAAATTCATGGGTTTTGGTCAAAATGTGCAATTTCTTCATTAAACATGGGATTTTTCCTTTTCAGTTTTGATGAAAAAACATCTTTTTTTTTTCGGGAAACGCAACTAAAAAGGAAAGCTTTTTCAACCATTATGTACAGTATATCAAAATCTAGGATCCCGTTTCTCATTTTTTAATTTAAGGTCCTAAAATCAAAGATATTCATTAGTTTCTATCAAAATTGATGCAGATAAATGTCGGAAACGGCACATTTAACATGGTTTTCATTATATTTCGAAAAAATTGGCTTTATTTGAAAAAATAAAAAATGTGATCCTAGATAGTTTTGTGCAGTTTCCAAAATACGATATGTGATATAATGGCAGTAACAATTTTTTTAGTTACTTTTTCCGAAAAACATTTAAGCAAAATCACTGTTTTTGCTATTTTTTTCCAAAAATGGTCATTTTTGAACCAAACCAATAGCATAGGCAGATTCCTTGTCAAATTTCCTTTCTAGAAATTTATACTTTTCTTTACTGTTACTTAATATTTTTTGACTTATAAGCCAAAAAAGAAAGTCAAAATATAAGCCTTAACAGGCCCCTTAAAAGGGTTACTATATAACCTTCCTTTAGCTTACTTGGTATAAGTACTAAGTTGGGTTTCCTTGGCAAAGCCTAAACAAGGTGATGATGATAAGTGGTATATTTCACACTACATTTATTTCAATGCTTTTCACGCTCGCACAAAAATTAATGTACCGCAAAAAAAAAATGTTATGTGCATACCGCCGCACGTGCGAAATGTTTCAAAATTTGACTGTGCGTGAAAATATTGGCATTTATAGTATAACAATAGAAAATTCAATGTCCTCAACTAATTACTGAACGTGAGACATAACGTCTATAAAACATAACCTCTCACAAGGACAGGATATTATATTGTTGGATATCGCCACAAGATTTTCACAATTGTCATATTCTTGAAATTTTCAAGATCTACCAAAACTCTCTAAAGTAGACTGATACAACATTGGAATTACAAAGCAGAGGTGTAATTAAGGTCAGCTCAATAACAGTGACAAAAAACTTTAAAATTCATAAATTCCTGTCTTTGTATTTAGTTTACGAACTTTGTAGTTCACCAACTCCATTCTATTAAGCCCATGCAGGGTTACAATACAATTACAATTTTAATCTTTTTCTTAACAGACACAATTGAAAATTGTCTATAACTTCATAGGTTTCTATCTATACTTAGCAAAGTCCACATAATTTAGAGTTTACCAAATCCTTCCTTTCTATTAAGTCCATACAACTCCTTTCTATTTAGTTTATGAAGCTTTTCAAAACAAATTGCCAATGTAATCCTTTCCTTTACATACAAATTGTTTTTTTATTATTACCAGTACATAGGCTCCTATCTGTATTTATCACATTCCGTACCATTTTGTGACAGCCAATTCATATTGCTATTAGAGTTATCAAGTTAACTATGAAATGCTTTTTATTATACCTTTTGTCAATTTCTATATTTGGTGTTCTTTTATTCAATAAGAACTTAAACTTCACCGCACGTGGCCAACAACGACAATATCTAAATTTTGTTTTCTTTTTTTAGCGATGATCTTAACCTCCACGTAAAGAACAATGACATATATTTAGTATGCCAATAAGTGAGTCTGAGCATACTGGAATTAGCTCTTGAACTTTTATTTTTATCAGCAACCTTTTACTTCAGAATACAAGTCCATACAATTAACAATTTTAATCCTTTTCTTTATAGACACAAATAACAAATAACTTCATAGGTTTCAATCTATATTTAACAAAGTCCACAAACTTTGAAGTTCATCTACTCCTTTCTATTTAGTTTATGCAGCTTTTCAAAACAAAATGCCAATGTAATCCTATCCTTTTCATACAAATTGTTTTTTTATTATTACATAGGCTCCTATCTATATTTATCACATTCCGTACCATTTTGTGACAGCCAATTCATATTGCTATTAGAGTTATCAAGTTAACTATGAAATGCTTTTTATTATACCTTTTGTCAATTTCTATATTTGGTGTTCTTTTATTCAATAAGAACTTAAACTTCACCGCACGTGGCCAACAACGACAATATCTAAATTTAGTTTTCTTTTTTTAGCGATGAACTTAACCTCCACGTAAAGAACAATGACATATATTTAGTATGCCAATTAGTGAGTCTGAGCATACTGGAATTAGCTCTTGAACTTTTATTTTTATCAGCAACCTTTTACTTCAGAATAATAATCATTATTCCTTACCAATTTTATGAATATGTGCAGTTTTTCGAACATCAATAACATTCATGATTTATGAAAGTATCTCAATATACACTTGCATGGCTAGGATCTTACAATGTTTGGTCGAAGGAAGGGCCTTAAGTATAATGTGAGGGGGTGTTAATAATAATATTCATCAAAAACGTTGATTGGACACAATTTTCAAGAAAGTGTTGGAGTTTCAAAGTCCACACGCATCCCTCGGCACACTAGTGATGCACTTGAATCAATAAGATAATTTCAATCTGGCAATTGAGTCAACCAATGATAAATTTGAGATGGATGAATCCCAATTCACCGACTCTTGTATATGGAACGACTATCCAATACAAAAGATCAGATATTACTTCAACAAAGAGAAAACTGTCCATGGGATAAGAAATTTGTTATCTGGTGATGCAAGTTCAAAATAGTAAAATCGCTGTACATCATTGTGTTACTAACGTAAGTTGATAAACAGGCTGTCCTAATAAAAATGCAACAAGATGTATAATTGCCTGTTGTGTTTTTCCATATATTACTCCCTGTGCTTGGGTCTATAGTTAGAAATATAGTTAGTTGTCTGCTTTTAACCAGCATGGTTAATAGGTTCACAATGGGTTACCAAGACTTGTGCTTTCCCCCTTTTTGCATGGGTTGGGAGATCTATAACTTTGTTATGGACCCCAATGTGTCTCCAAAAGATCATTAGGCCAACTTGTCCTCAAGTGGAATTTCTGAAAAAATGAGTCGGTCGGTCGAAAAATATTTTTTTTTATAATTTTTTATAAAGCACCTAAATTATGAAATGTTGGTGCATTTTCCACTATTTTCATAGTATTTTCTCAAAAAACACCCAATCTGAGCAAAATTGGGTGCTTTCCCGACCCAATTTTTTAAATTTTTATTTTTGAATAGGGTCGGTCGCTGAGGGCAACACAACAATTTTTTTTTTTTTGCCTTATATAAACACACTTTTCTGTTCTGGATTTAAGGACCCAACCTACCTAAAAGCGACATGAGATTTTGAGCAGGACACACTTATTGACACCAGATTAGTGCTGCTGATAGATGTCTCCTCCAATGTCTCTGCGAACAATGCCTGTTTATTCTGCTGGAAATCAACATCAAGAAATAAATGTTACATTAGTTAAATATTTTTTCAGCTTGGCCTAAAAACAGAATACATTTGAAAAGGATCAGAGTTAAATCATCACGATGTTGACAACAGGGAATGATACAAAACGTGACTAGATCTAATCCAGTTTGAATACAAGTTTGTTTTTCCTGGGCCATTAATCTATGAAACCATGCAAGTCGCTAGACAAAAAAACTGGTTCCGGATAAATTGTTTATATATTGTCAAGGTCATTAAGACCCTTTAAAGACAAATTCCCCAAATTCTTAAATCAAGGTTATTTTAGGGTAATTGGTCTGTGAATGTGTCTGTAGTCATCCCCAGGAATTTCACTCATTTCTTACTACCTAGATATTCCACACTTCAAAATGAATTAGTGGAATCTTTGTTAGTCAAATGACTGCCTTCTTCAGTATGATATTCACATATCACATTTGTGACCCGTCATATTGAAAGGTACCTTAAAGGTCCCAAAATCAAAACTGATATTTTGGTCTTGAAAGCTTTAAAATGACACCTTGCTTTGGTTATGAATGTTTGGTTGCAAAGTAACATTCAAATTGGTGAAAGGCATCAGGCTGATACGGACAAATATAGTTCTGAGAAAATTGAGTTTTGCACTGATTTTGATCTTAACATAAACAATGTTACATTGAATGGATAGGACTTAGAATTGGTTTTTAACACATTTTTTAAATATTTTGGATTTTGGAACCTGATCAATATGATAGAACACACTTCAAATGTAGCGTTTCTGATGAAATTAGAAATTCGACCTCGGACGTTATTTTCAACTATGCTTGGCTTTAATTTAGCACGTAATAAACTATGCTGACATTAAGGTATTATGGATATGACAGGACACATTTATGCATCATGTTACCATTTGGTCACTGTTCAAAAGCATTAATTTTTGTTTCGAAACTCTGTACGTTTTTGGAAGCTATGTCACAAATGATATGATAGATAGGGGAATGATTTGACTATTTATTTTGTGGAAGCTAATCCATTCAAGCCTAGCTGTAGTAATAAGTTGTGTCTCAATTAGCAAGACATTTAAACTAATTGTGATGGCTCACCTTGAAAGGGGGGACTTTGCAGATGATATCAATTTTGATTTTTTCATTTCATTTGTTGCGGCATTTTCTAAGCTAAAAAATGACATCTTACTTGTTGAAATTGATCAAGGCGATCAAATTTTACAACAGAATATCTGCTAGAAATTCTTATTATTTTCGTTATTTTTCGCGGCCTATTTTCACATGTTTCTTGAAAAGTGTTCTGTCACAAAGTCCCCCTTTTCAGGGTGAGTCATCACAATTTATCATCAGATTTATTATGATCATCATCAATTCATTTCATTCTATAAAATTCCTGATGTCTTTTTATATGGTTTTATTTAGGTGCACAATCTACCTCAATTCATAGAGGTTTTTTACATAATTCTACAGGTTGACCTAATAAAAATGCACCCATTTTGCATTACGTACATTTATCCCGTATGAAAAAAAGCTCCAATTACGTAACTCACCCAGTTACTGGATCACGCACAACCCCTGACAACAGTTATTATATTACTTTTGTGTGGTGATCAATTTATAGTTCCAAACCTGGTTGATAATAGGATTACACATAACACTTCGATACTGAATTTTTGATGCATAATCGCACAAGAAAGCTAAAGATTTACACATGAATAGCAATTCTATCACTTGGTTTTACACCTGATAAAATTTGAATAGAACTGAGATGACAGGTTAATCAGGCGAATATCAGGTATTTCGGTTGTGATTCCTATAGGGGATTCTGTGTGTCATGGTTTGGAAATATTTTCAAGAAATGGATATTAAAAATGACTAACTTTTTTTATTAACAATTAGTAGGGTTCTGTATTTCATTGGTGAAAATTCTGCGCAAAATAATAGCAATGGCTTTCTCAAGAAATCTAAAATTTGTAATAAGAGTAAATTTGACCTCATTGCAATTCTCAACTATAATCCCAAATCAGATTGCTACATTTTTATTGGATCAGGCTGTATATATATCCTGGCTGGTTCCCGGCACAAGTTTACTCTAATGTTCAAAGCAAGTAGGGTGAAGACCTTTGTAACATCAAGGTAAAGCCTATTGTATGCTTTCTTGAAAAGACTTATGTCTAGACATTGACAGTGACTTCATGGCAATATGCCGAAATACAAATGGAGCATAAACCATGGGGTCATGATTATTACATTCTTCAAAGACAAGTGAAACGAATTGAATTAGTTAGTTACATAAATCGTAATACTGCATACATGTTTACAATGAATGTGTGGACAGTGTAAAATAAACTATAAAAGATAGAGAGAAAGGCCGGGGTCAAACGAACGATGACATCGCATTTACTACAATAAATTTGGTTGCCATAATTCGTGTGACCCCTATTTATTACATCGGGTCATTGTGGCATTAA
>JXSR01S058202.1:27092-43224 GCA_000969725.1 Ophiothrix spiculata | reverse complement strand
CACAACTCATTAAACATAATAAGACCCTGGGTTAGCTTACATTATTACTTTTATTGTTCATTATCAAGTTCAAGTGATTGTAGGATAATCTACAATCAAACAAGTTCAAATTCATTGAATAGCGTCACGTTCAAATGACTATAATAATTAATTTACTTTATTTCTTTCTGATTTTTAGAATTTAACCAGATAGCAAGAATTCACTAAAAAACAATACGAACAATTTGAGGAATTTCTGAATATAAATCTATACCTTACTTCCGCAACTTCGAAACGTGCCACTTTAACCTACGGAATTAAACAGGTATCTGATCCATACGAAAGGTCATGTTTATAAATGCCTATTGATATCATAAAATTCCTGGTCCCTTATGTGAGGTAACTTGTAGCCTAGACCCCCTTTCTTGTTGAGGGATAGTTCCCCCCTAATGGCTACCTTTATTTCTGCTTGTGGTATTGTGTCCCCTTATCAAGAGTAACTATGTCTATGAAATCAACAGTGTGTTCTTGTTGGAACTAGACTTTACAGATTGTTTGACTTCACCAATGTACATGCATGAGAATAATTTTTCAAGAAAATATCTGAATTTGGTTTTTAAAAAAACCCACTAAATTGGTAAAATTAAGCTCAAAATGATCTGAATTTGGATGATAAAAATATCTAAAATATCTGAAATCAGATAATTATCTGAAAATTCAAATGCCTGAATGTAAGTTTCACTGCAACCATTATCACATGATCTATCTGTTAAGGTTACTAATTTAAATAATCTAAATCACATTTTCTTTATCTCCTCCAAGAGTCTGGGGCTAACAATTTTATTTTCTATTAGTTTTTAGATCAATTTAATTTGATTCTCCATCAGGCTGGCCCTGTTTTCATATTATTTTTAATTTTGCATACTTGCCGATTTAGACTGTTGCTACTGTTTTTATCATTTTTTTCTATTATTTTATTTCATGGTGCTTTATATATTATGCTACTGTAATTGTTGCTTGTAATTTATGAGTATCAATGTAGTGTGCAATATTTCTATTTCTATCCATCACTGTTAGGCTCAAGGACCATACTGGAAATGAGTGTACTTGTATGTGAATTTTTGTGTTTTTATCATTGGTTACCCTAAATAAAGTGAAATGAAATGAAAGAGATCTATCAAAAAGTTTCAAATGTCTGTTGTTCAATCATTACATATTTCAAATCAAGCAGAGCAGTTCGGTCGGATGTGTGAATATATACATCACACTGTGATTTTCGACATGAAGCTCTGCTGTATTTAAGGGGTTTTCTCAAGAGATGCAGTTGATTACGACACAGGAAATTATGCAGGCGCAGTTGTGCCATTAAAGTTATCAAATTATATTGAAAAATGTCCGTTTTTGTCATTTTTCTTGGAAACTAACACAAGTGACCCTATTTTTTATTTTAGTACAGTAGAAACTCATTATAACGAAATCTGATATAAGAAAAGCCCTGTTACAAAGAAGTAATTTTCCTGTACCATTTTACTAATTTGTTTTGTTTTTAAAACCCTGATATAACAAAATTTTGGATATAAAGAAGTAATTTGTCTGTCCCCAGCAACTTCGTTATAATGAGTTGCTACTGTATTTTGAAGAACGCAAAAAAAAGCCTTTATATGTAAAAATTAAAAAATCAATGGAGCATATACTATTTTAAAAACAAATGATGATTGACTTTTTTGAGCTTTCCCTATAGTTTATGTGGTAACACAGGTGAATTCTTGGGAAATATGTATTTTATGAAATGCCTGTATCTCAAAAACGAGCACAATGACCTATATTTTTTTATTTTAGATTCATTATCAGTACAAATAAATCTACCAAATACTATTTTTTAAAGAAAATCAATGGAGATTTTGGATCTCAAAGAAAACCCCTTAACACAAAATACACCATTTATATGACTTTTTTTCATTTGTGCCAACAGCTCAGGACCTTCAAAGGGAAAATGTAGTATGGTCCTCTGATGAATCTTGTTTCATCCATTCCAGAGAGAGTTGCATCTAGACCACTTACCTGACTCAATTGTTTGCGCTAGTAGTTCAGGACCTTCAAATGGTACTGAGGTTTCTGTCTGTTCTTCTGGTGAATCTTGCTTCAGACATTCCTGAGCTAGTTGCATAGAACTTGTCATGCTCATACTACTCCACATCGAGTCACCCATAGTGCCTGATGAGCCTCCTAAAATAATACAAGAAGGGAAAGTTGACGAGATGTTTGATGTATGGGCAATGTAGAATTATTTTAGGTCATGTTGTTAAAAAAGAAATAAGTCTGATAACTTGCTATTCTTTCCATTGAATAAAAGTCCTGACATAAGTGAAGAAAAAACTGATATAGTATTTTGCAATGTAATTTTACATTTATTATATATAGCAGTAGAATATCTTGCGTAAAGCAAATGATCTGAATACTAAATCACCCAATTTGAAATAAGTTACTAAACTTCATTTTGTTACATTTTCAAATAATGCTAACAAAACACTATTGAGTTTATTTATCATATTCAATACCTTATATTTTCAAACCAATTGTCAAAAATATGTGCACAAAATTTTGGTTCCAGAACTCGCCAATCAGCTAAATTTTAAATGATTGACTCCAATCTTCGAAAACAACTAATGATATTAAATTGATGAAGGATTAAACTTCTGCACTACTGTAAATTACGTACCATCAGAAGTACTTTCAGATGTGCTACATCCGTCGTCAGCTGATCTTGTGCTGTGAATTTCTCTCTTGGTGGTGACGTCATAAGATGACAATGACGTCATGAAACTTGAAAATGTTATTCCGCCCGCCCCTCTTTTGATTGGGTCTAAGTCCAGGCCTTTATCTCTTTATTCTGGTTCGGTCCTTTGGTGTAGAAATGTATTGTCTCAAGCACTTGACGAGAATACTCTTTGGATTCCCTTTCAAGCGCTTTGACACAAAATAACATTCTCAAGTTTCATGACGTCATTGTCATCTTATGACTTCATCACCAAGAGAGAAATTCACAGCACAAGATCAGCTGACGACGGATGTAGCACATCTGAAAGTACTTCTGAAGGTACGTAATTTACAGTAGTGCAGAAGTTTAATCCTTCATCAATTTAGTTTCTACCACTACGTATGAATCTCCACTTTCAAACTAATGGTTTGATTCACAAAATCAAAAACAGCATGTCAGTTGGCTTTGCAATTTTTCATTGAAAATATTTAGGAATTTTACACATTGCAAACTAATACTAAACATGATCGTGTAGAGATGAATAATAATTATGTAATCCAATGTTTTTCAATGTAATGGTCATGGGCTGATCTGGTTGTTTGCAATTCTAGTATTTACACATTGTAGTTCTTTTTATAAAGGTTGCACCGATTAATCGGCAAGTTCTGAATCGGCACCAATTATTGCCTTATTGGTTCCGAATCGGTAATCAGTAAAAAAGAACAACTTGAATATTCTACCAACTGATTATTAGATTGAGTAAGTGACTACTTGTTTACCTGGTGTTTCCACTCTATATTTGGGCTGTATGGTGATTTCCAGTCCTTTAATTTCCACCTTGCTATTAGCTGTAAGCAGTGATGACCAAGGAATTTCAACGGATATACTGCTGACAGATCCATCACGGATCTCAACTGGGGCACCAACGTTTTCCAATACCTCATTTAGGTTCTGAAAACAAACAGTAACATTCAATCATAAGGTGATTTTCAGTATAAAATTTGTAAATAGTGGGTTTGTTATAAATTAGGCCTTAATTGTATTTTGAGGCGTGAGAGTGCGATAGCACGTACACTGTAACACACCTAAAATGATCTCGAGGAGTGTGATTTTCAGCACACCTAAATCTGGTGAATTTATACACAATTAGATACAAAACGTACACCTACAGCACGCCTGAATATTTTGAAAAAGGCTATTTGAAGCACACCAGGTATTTTCAAAATACAAGGCCTGGACTTTGTTTCATATAGACATTAACTGGGATTTAGCCTTTATTCACCATTTCATCATTACATGGTATTACAAATTAAGAATGCCCCAATTCTCCCCCCCCCCCAACACACACACTTATTTGAACTACCTAACCCTAATTAAATATGGTAACCCTATTACAAGAAAACCCCAACTCCTGAGCTCCCCCTTGTAAAATGTATTGTAACATGTTTTATAGCAATTTGTAAGGGTTAGGTCAGTCTATACTTCTAATGAGTTACCAAATATTTGGTGTAACAAGCCTTTGTTATCTTGTAATCTAATATATAATTCCAATGTACTTTCTAATAATAATGGGAGGTTTGGAGATGAAAATCAATACACCACACATGGGGAGTATTTGATGTCAAATGTTTAATGGTTTACAACACCAAGCATCTGTTATTGATTACAAGATGCATTTTATTAACATATATTTATTCCTCTCTCACAGGATACCAAATTTACTAATGTATGACATAAAATAAGAGAATTACAAGATGAGAAAACATAGAAAACGGACCATCTCTCAATTCAGGATTAGAGTTAAGGAAATCCATAAATGGCCAACTACAGAGAGCGAATCCAAGTCCACTTGATAATAATAATAATGAGATTTGTATAGCGCCTTTTACAAAGTATGCAAGGCGCTACTTGAATCTCTCCTGGCTAGGGGTTGGACACCAACCATAGATTAAAGAAAGAACAGATAGGAAACTTGTCTATTTGCACCCTTAAAATCTGGCTAAGTTAGGGGATTGCGCCACGCGGGTGCCATGCCTAGACCGACGCTGCGCGAGTGCGTAGAGACTTCGCTGTGCGTTCTGTCGCGTGATACTATTACTTGACTACAACGCAATACGCATCATACATTTTGCCGCCAAATTGTGCATAAGCAAAGAACAAAGCTTGACTGGCTCAACAGCCGCATTCTCAGTCAAATTACCATTCAATTGCCAGAGTACGACACCAACATTCAAAATAAGAGGATCAGTCAGTCAGTCATCCACTATGAATCATTGATTGAGAAGAAGTTCTCTATTTTATGAGTATAATATGTGACAGAAAGGTTGGAACAGTTTTAAATTTAGAAATGTCATTGATGTCTTCAAGGGACATTGTAAGTAAATTTATTCATTATTAAAAAGCTCATGAATTGATATTGATAAAACCTGGCCAAGATAGAAGCAAAAACCGGTCAAGCAGGGAACACTGCTATCAAGATTATGAATTTGACAGGGAATTCTAGGTTAAGAAGTTGAAATACAGGAAGAAGTTTATTAGATGTGGAAGTTATCACTCAATTTAACACCCCGTTAAAGCAAAATGTCTTCAAAGCTCCCATATTGCGTACGACCAATAAAATGTTTTGTATAGCATATATAGCACAGCATATTAGGCCCATGCAATTCATTTAGACCTCTTTTATAACACTAAGAGAAATAAAAAGTTATGAATTATGAATAAAATACAGGACTTGATTGCTTACTTGCAAAACAATCAGGGCACCCAATTGATACAGAGGATGTTGCCATTTTAGACCGGGAGGAAAAATTGGTTTGACAAAGCAGTCCGAGAAGCAATCTGGGAACAAGTCACGAGGCCATCTTTAAACAAGCCCGCAGGAGTGGGGTGGGGGGGGGGTGTTCGATTCCAGCTGTCACATGCCTGGGACCAATAACATTCCTTGCCAATTGACACCTACCAGCTCTACTTTAAATAATACCACTGATTCATATCTGCAGTTGCCAGGAAGAAGTCCAAAGTATTTGGATGAAAATTTGCAAGTAAGCAATCAAGTCCAGTGTTTTATTCATAATTTATAACTTTATTCTTTGACAGGATGATTGAATATATACATCAACAACTAAGAGAAACCTTTTTATCTTACTTCATTTGGTAGGCGATTAGGAGTTATATGATTTTCAACATTAGTGACACTTTTGTGTGTGGGGGTGTGTGTGTGTTTTTCCATGTGTATGACAAAATGAAAGTTGTTCACAAAGTTTGCACAAATTATATACATTTTCAATCATTCCCAGAAACAAAACTTTTTTTGCACAAGCCTGACTTGCAAGTACTTTTCATCACATTTCTCAACAGCCAAGTTAGACCTTAGATCGTCAGTAGGCCGAAAACAGGCAAGTCATAGAATATTGAACTTGGATATAGCAAGAATCTTACACGGAGATGAGAATTTCAACATAGCTCTGTTACTGAACGTAGCACTGGAAACACACAATGGTAGGTGAATTTTCTTACAAATATTTCAAAATATCCTATTTTATTTGATATTCTAGAGTAATTTGTGATCTGTTGCAGGAACACATAGTTCCAAATCATATACATGTAAAAGAAAATTAATGAGTCCCACTATGTCATACTTGCTTTTAAGTGATCTATCAAACTCCTGTGTTTGTGTAGGTTTATTTCTTTCCTTTTGGTTTTTCTTAAATATCTTTCTACAATGAAGTACATGTGTTGTATTAACTTTTTAAAATATCTTCTTATATACGAAAATTACCGTGCATCTTTTTCGAACTGAGTGTTAGGCTGTTACTATTTTTTCATAAAGGTTAATCATTTTTATTTTTTATAAAAATGGTAAAACAAAACCTAACTAAAAAACGAGCAAATATAAACTAAAACAAAGTATTCTAGCCAACTGTGCTATGTGCAGTGTTATTTAGATCTATTTTATTAAAACAAAGGTATTAAAGTGAACAGTAGTTTTTTCTTATTTCCAACTATAAGGAAGAATCAAAACACTTTATATGAAGGTTATTAAACATTTCCGGTTTTAAATACTCTTGTCTGGTCACCTTGGTTCACCTTGGTAAAACTCTCAACCATGAAGTGGACCAGTGTTATTTTTCATGTAAAGATACTTCACTCATTTGATTGACTTTGCAAAAAGTAAGGAACATTCTTATGAGGCACTTAAGATTTAAATGCAGCATTACCGGTATACAATTTGTCATATATGAGCCATATCAAAACAGATATTTGGATTTTACTGTTAGTGTTATACTTTGTTGAAAGAAACTGTAAACATTTTCAAAACAAAATTATCTGAATGTTACAAATTTGATTATTGTGATGTAAATCAGGCAACATTAATGTGCTGACAACATTTGGAGCATATTTGATCAGCAGTTTGACATTTGTCAATTGGCATATGCTTACATATACCAGGAATGCTAACCAGACAATAATAAGAGCTTCACTGATTTGTGTATGTTAGTGGTAAGTACTCTCGGTGAGTTAAAACAAAGATTATTTGAGGTGGAGATGACTTATTTGCAACCAAAGAACTTGAAAAGGGGCACTCACTGCCGTCTTGTTGTTTCTCATGGAGCAGAGTTATTGTACCTCCGGATATGTTCAGAGATTAGTTCGATATCCCAGCAGATCGCGTAAATCATCGCTTGACGCATATACAGCATGTGCATTTTATTTCACGTGCAAACCGTGTCTGCATTTCAAGTATTGTCTATACAGACATAATTTGCTCTGACAAAGGTATTAACCCTAACCTCCTACCTACCCATTTTCGTTCTCAGCCTATCTCCTCGGAAATAAGGGTGTCAAAAATTGGTGGTTTCCACCGGGGCTCGAACCAGGGACCTCTCGCATCCCAATCCCGTGTCCACCTATACAAAGCCACCCGAGGGGCGCTGCCTAGGCAGCCATTTCGTGCCTATATAGGACCCCAGTCTATGATGTATTCAGACTTAGGTGATTTTGGTGATTTGCTCTTGTAGCTTTTTGTAACCTTTGGGAGCTTTAGGGTTATGTGTAAAGTCATCCGGTCACTAACCCTAACCTCCTACCTACTCCTTTTCGTTCTTAGCTTATCTTCTCGGAAATAAGGGTGTCAAAAATTGGTGGTTTCCATCGGGGCTCGAACCAGGGACCTCTCGCATCCCAATCCCGTGTCCACCTATACCAAGCCAACCGATGGGCGCTGCCTAGGCAGCGATTTCGTGCTCATTATAGGACCCCCGTCTATGACATATTCGGACTTAGGCGATTTTGGTGATTTGCTCTTGTAGCTTTTTGTAGCCTTTGGGAGCTTTAGGGTTAACACGAATAGCCGTAAAATGCTGGAGGTACAATAACTCACCTTTCACGAATGACAATCCAAGATGGCTGCCATCCAATAGGATTTAGGGCCTATACAGCGATCAAATCAGAATGGCGAAGGGCACCAATTTCCCTTTTTAATGTCCTTGTTTGTGACACTTCAGCAAGGCTTAAAGCAATAAAGTGTTAAAAATGAAGCGCCCCATGTCACCTATGACTTTTGATTTTTTTTTCTAGCATATTGGGTTTGTTTTAGGTAGATATTAATACCCTCCAAATAATTTGGCTTATATATGTATGCTTACTTTGTCTGTTATGGCCATTTGCTGAATTAATAAGACATAAGACATAATTTATTTATTTCCACATACATGTAAATACAGTGTGTACACAATTATAAACATTATGGCACATTAACTTAATATAAACATTGTGGAAGAGAGCAAGCAAATAAGCCAAAGGCCTGTCAAGTTCTTGTCTCCAATTTCAGGATCCCAAAATTAATTCCACATGTATTATAGTAATTTTTTTATTCCTGTCACCAAGCGCATATTGGTGATGGTAAGATTATATTTGGAGGGGATGGGTTCAGAACAAAACTAAAAAGCCATTTAATGCTCAACTATGTTCAACATAATACGATGATCTAACTCTCATTAAATGAGCTATTTTCTATAGAATACGCAAGGTTATCAATCAGGTTCAATGGAAATTATTGTCAAAAGGTTTGATGTCATGCTATTGATTCGAGTTAGTTATGGAGAACACCACATCGGCTTCTTTGTGTGATTTAATGGGCCTTATAGTTAGATAATTTACGTGTTTAAGTTTTTAGTTGATGTTAAATGGTATATTTTCAACGTTATCATGCCTAAATACTGTTTCAGATGCCTGCATTCTATTCCATTATAGAGATTCAGGTCAATGTGGCCATATTATTGGCCAATATATGCCAGCTTTGGTTTTATATCTATTATTTTTTGTAAGAAAAGCGGATTTTATTTTATTATGTCCATACAAGATATCTGTTACGTTATAGCAAATCTCTATTGAATTGACTAGATAAAGCATACAACCTCTCAGAATGAATGGAATCGTCGACACGCCCCCAAAATTTATAATTTGGTGTCACTATTAAAAAAATTCACTATAGTATAGGAAAGCAGGCATATACACTAGCGGTTTAAAGTATTTCCGCACAAGCACTTTATTCAGCCATATCTCACAAGGCGTTTATAAGGAAACTACCTGGAAACTTATGTTGCTTTTGGTCAGATCTGATAGGTAATCTAGTTAAGTGTAAAATTGAGCACCGAATGGGATCAACCCCCTCACGTACGGGTAGGGGTCAACAATACAAATGGGTCGGGAAAACGTGATTTTTAGGTCAAATTTGATTTGACAGCGCCTTGGTCAAGGTCACTTCACCGCTCAAGTTGAGTGGTCATGTGGAATGTGTATATGTAATAGAGTGACAAGCAGGCGATGAAAAGTCCTGGTCAAGCTTGACTTCATCAAGAGAATGCTTGAAAGCTAACGAAAAATGATCCTTCAAGGCCACCCAGTTTACAAAAATAGGGCCGTGGTAAAAGTGGAATGGTCCCTGGCGGAATATGACATTTTAAAATGTTTTAGGAGGTTTTCAATCTGACATATACCGTCAAAAAACACTCCACATTCATCACAACCCTATTTTTGTAAACTGGTGGGGTGTTGAAGGATCATTTTTCGTTTGCTTCCAAGCATTCTCTTGGTGCAGTCAAGTGTAACCAGGATATTTAATTGCCTGCTTTTCACTCTATTACATATACACATACATTCCATATGACTACTCAACTTGAGTGGTGAAGTGACCTTGACCCAGGTGTTGTCATATCAAATTTGACCTAAAAATCACGTTTTTCGACCCATTTTGTGTTGTTGCCCCCTACCTGTACGTAAAGGGTTTGATCCCATTCGGTGCTCAATTTTACACTTAACTAGATTACCTATCAGATCTGACCAAAAGCAACGTACGTTTCCAGATACTTTCCTTATAAACGCCTTGTGAGATATGGCTGAATAAAGTGTTTGTGCGGAAATACTTAAAACCGCTAGTGTATGTGCTTTTCATCCATTTTTCGGTGCAAAACAATTTTGTGACAAAATACACTTGAAAATGCTATCATATTCCTTCATTTTATGCCATTTTTACTATAAATGATTTGAAAATCTTATAGCATTGCTTTAAGTTCTAGTAAATGGACAAGTTTAAAAGTTAGAGTACCCACTCAAAAAAACAAAGGAACCAAAAATGGTACCCTGTGCAGTGGGTATGAAATTGAAATCTTTCAACATGTTAGGTACTATTTTCTGGCATGGATGATTTATCAAAAAGTCAGGTTTGGGGTTTTTTTCCCGTCAAATTTCACTCAAGGCACCATGGATTTTCTTAACCAGGCTCTCAGGCTCTTTTATCACAATGGTTATCCAATTTTAGCTCCTGGCTATTTTAAACTATTCATGAATAAGAAAATGTAGATCAGGACCTAATGAATATCGGAATGCAACACTGACCCTAGTCCTTTTTTTTTTCAAAATGAGTTATACACAGAAGAGACTTTCTTATAATATAAGGCTTGCTTGTGTGAAATTTCTTCAAAAAGTCCATTATGCACATATGACAAAATCCATGGACTTAGGTCAGTGTTGCATACACATGCTGATTATGTGAAAAAAGTAACATAAGCAGTCAAAACCACGATTTCGGCCAAACTTCAACTTGAAATTTGGGTCAGGTGTAGATTTTGTCAACATGACTCGGATAACATGCAAAAACTGAAAATCGGTAGTCGTATGGCAATTAGGTTCATTAACATACCCTGTGAGCAGTGTTCCTGCTAAGGCCGTATGGCGTGCCATTGGCGTAGGAGCAGTTAAAATTGGTGCAACAAGTTTCTAAAAATGTGTGAGAAAGATAGCTTTATTGAGCCAATTTTCAGCCACAGCTAATGATTTTGGCGCAAGCACCTCTTCAACTTTGTCAAAATTGCTAGAATTGGCGCAAATTCATGAGTTCAAAATGAAGGGCACCAAGGCCAAAATAATATACAATGAAAACTTGTTACGGTACACAAAATTGTCGGGGCAGAGTATGTACTTTTGAATAAGTGAATTTTGAGTTGGCCGCGACGTTAGTTGATTTTCAAGCACATTAAAGCAATCCTAGAAGGAACATTTGATGCCTGGTTAAATTCAAGCCCCAATGCCTAACAAAACTAATAATGAACAAAATTTCTTAATGTAAACAATCACACAATTAATTTCAAAAAAGCATGATCAAAGTATATATGTCTTATTTTTTATAAACAATTTCAACGTTTCGGTAGATGCTCATCGATATTGTTTATAATCAATAATACAAAAGAAATCTAACAAAATATAATGACAATAACAATATTGCTAAATTTGGCAACACTTTTACTACCTATTACACATTGCTATCATTTATTAGTCAAACCGTAATGGCTACAATGTAGTTCACCATTTATTTTAACCTTGTTGTTTTACCCCTAATAATCTCAGCAATACTATGAGATTCTACCAAAAAGATGCCCCTATCAATCATGATGAGACACTTCTTTTTTGACTGGCTGGGTCTGTTTTTGGTAGATCTCCAAATGATTTGACCCAAAAATGCATTCTTTTCCAGATGTGGCAATTTCTTAAATTAAATTTCGGGATTACAAATTGAATTCCAATTTTGGCCTGTGCTAGACAAGTCTGGTAATGGTGTAGTTTAGGACCCTGTTCATAATAAGGAATGAAAGTCACTAATAATTCATTGAGCTAAATGAACCAAAGAAGCTAAAATAGTTAAAATGTTATCTAGACAACAAGGTTAATATTTTGGAAGGAGGGCAGGGATTCGAATAATGAGGGAAATTATAGCCTCATTACAGGCCTTCCGTTGTACATACATCTATAGGCCTGAGAGAATCGAGGTGAACATTTGGCAAGATTTGCTAAGTTCAAAGTCATTATTTCAAGAAATTGGAAAAAGGTCAAAACAATTTTAACATCAAATAGGGAGGAGAAAACGTTCATTGACAAGAATGAGGTACTTGATCATCTAAATAATCCATACTTTTAAAAAGATCAACCAAAAACGGGAAAAAATCACTTACTGCAAATGCAGTAAGAATGGTATTATTGTCGTTTCAAATAATTCTCGGACACAAAATTTTGAGCCTTGCATAACACAATTGCGTGTGCATTTTACGCGAGTACCCAACGCTTTCCAGGCACGCGCGATGTCGCGGCACTGTGGATTACTGATTGGAAACGGTGTTGCGTACTTCCCGGTGTTCCGTTCTTGTCACAACTTGTGGATACGCGGTGGCTGCGTTCAGAAATCATGCTCATGTCTGAAATTTATTTGAAACAATAATAGAACTACAACGTGGTAAACAAATACATTTTCCATACGCTAGCCTAGACTAGTAGTCCCAACCTGTGACTCTCTCAATAGAGTCACATGAAAGTCAATTGAACTCGTACACACATGAATTGTTAAAGTTGTTTCATCAATTTTTAGTAAATATAATTTACATGCATGCCCCAAACATTCACTGAAATGATCCAGAATGACTTTGGAATATTGTTGTGAGTATTTTAAAATGCCAGAGTAATTTTTAAACCAACTTTTGGCAACTTTTTTATCAGAGCACATGGTCCCCGCCAGCTTGGATTTTGATCAAAAAAATGCATTTAAACTCAACTGAAGCTGACATTAGCCTGTTATATGTTGTAAAATACTAATGAGAATATACTGGCATACTTTTGGTAAATTTATATCCTCTCTGAAAGATGTTATGGACTTGTGAAATTCGTCTGTAGAGAAGTTCAATGGAGTCGAGCGTATCCTTACCATAGACTAGTAAGGATACGTGTCGGATCTAGACTAGAGCCTAGGCCCTAGTACTTTTTAATACATGCATTGATTGATGAATAGTACATTAATAATCTATTAAATTTTTTAAAAAGACCTAGAATTTATCAGTAACTTATTCGTCATTAAACGAGTATTTATAAGCTTACTTACCCACACATCCAACTTGACATCTTTCACCGTACCGGTTCCGCTATACAAATCAACGCTCAGCTGATCTAACGTCAACTTTTCCTCAAGAAAATTGCCCACATAGTGCTGTAAGAGGTACCTACAGGCCTTCTTCTTTATATAATCAGGCCACGGAAAACACCAAGGCATGTTTGGGCTTCACTCACTTCAAATTTCGACTAAATTAAGCGAATTATTGTCGAAATATTGTTCCGATTTCGTCGATTACAACATTCGCAGGAGGCGGCCATTTTGAATTTTCTCAAAATCAAAACAATACGCAACGTCATTGTACCATAATGAATATTCACAAGTCTTTTACAAACTTTTAAAATTACGCGCGTAATTCAAAACCCATAAAACAGATCGGCTGTTGATTGTTTGTTAGATTACTGTTTTTATTGTTGGTTTGTTTGTTTGTTCTTTCGTTCGTTTGTTTTATACTTGCTTCATTGCCTGTTTGTTTGTTTATCCAGGTTTGAACTTTGAAGGCCAGGGGGTAAGGGACTCTCTAAAATCCTGAGACTTATTTTTAAATATACGAGACTTGTTGAAATGAAAAAACTTTAAATCCGTCAAATTAAAAAAAAAAATCACCTTAACATAAACGTACCTTAACATGTAAATCACCTTGTTTAGGCTTTCGCCAAGGAAACCCAACTTTGTACTTGGTACCAAGTAAGCTGAAAGAAGCTTATCTTTAACAGGGCTCCAAGATGTTTTTTTAATTTAGTTTTGAATGCAGGAGGAAGACCGGAGCACCCGGAGAAAAACTTGCGGAAGCGAGCATGGACTGAAAACCAAATGCACATAAAGCGCCGGGCGCGGGACCTCATTGGTGCAAGGCGAGGTAACTACCGCTGCGCCAACCAAAAGGATCGATTAGATTCAAACAAATAAATCGGCAATTGACACGAGCTACTAAGGGGCCTACATCTTAATCTAAAGACTTACTTTCAAATCCAACAAGTTTCGTAATTCTCAAAAAATGTACAAAAAAGTCCATAAAAAAGTTGCCCTCCCCCCTGAAGGCTCTCAAGTTCCACGGACCCAGCCTAGGGGGTCTGTCATCATTGAAAGGGGGGTATCAGGCGTGACCAAGGACTTCCAAACAAGTATTTACATATTATCAAAAATTACCCCCTAAGTAAGTATGATTATTGAAAATTTACTACCCTAGCAAGTAATCCGGAAAAAAATAAATGAAAATCAATCCAAAAAAGCAGAATTTTTAAAAGCGCAACTCATTAGTTTAAAAAATATACCCTTTTTGTTGTTTTTTAAAGATTTTAGACCCTATTAACGTTACGCACGTAACGCGCCTGATCCTAAAAAAAACCCTTTTTACGTGAATTCTTGGTCACGCCTGATACCTTCATGTCAATGATGACATACCCCCCCCCCAGGGGGAAAAATAAAGGGGTGGGAAAGAAGGAAAAAAGGGAAAGGGAGAGAAAGAGGAAGAAAAAGAGAAAAGAAAGAAGGAAAAAGAAGGGCAAAAGGAAAAAAGAGGAAGAAAAGGAAAGAGAAAAGGGAAAGAAAGAAAACGGGAAGAGAAAGGGGAAGAAAAAAGGATAACAAAGGGAAGGAGCCACATCACAATGCCCCCCTTTTCCCCCCTTTTTTGATAATTAAGATGTAAAATGTCAAAAAAATTCGCGCGAATTTGTTATGTCAATATTTAAAATAAATTTTGCCATTTGCCATAGTTTTGCAACCATAAGTCCAACGTTTTATAACAATTTTAGGTAAAAATGGGAGGGGGCAGGAAGGGGGTAAAATTCCGTCAGGGGGAATTTTGGCGTTACTGAAACTAAATATTGAAAAATCGGACCAAGCTCCTTTAAAACAGGCTCGACACCAGTCTGAATTTTAAAACGAATTGGTCTGAATTTTAACTTCACTTCATAGTACGAATTTTGAAAACAACGTGCCAGTCCAAAATCATACAAAAGGCTAGCCAGTCAAAATTTTAAAAGGGCTCGATGGCCAGAATTTGGAAGACTACTTCACAGTCCAAATTTCAAAAACCGTGACCTCACTACACTCATATTTCTGTCGAGTCAAATCCATGACTCGGATTCCGAGTCAAGTTGTTTGACCCTAATCCGGGTCATTAATGATAGGTTCTGGGTCACCAAGAGTCACTCAGAATCGACCCGACCACAATCCGGTTCACAGGGCCGTACGAAGGTATGTTAACCAAGGGGGGCAAACACATTTACCGTCCCGAAATTCATGTTTCGTCCCGATGTATATACCGTCAATTTGTTTGTAATGCGCGCGTAGCGCGCGAAAATTTTGCTATTTCCAGCCAAAAATCGATATAAAACCTTGATATTTGTGCTAAAATTGGCTTGTTTTGACTAAAAATTTGCGGGACAGAAATATCGGGACGGTAAAAGTAGTAAACTATCGTCCCGATATTTTAATTTTTGTCCCGCCAGCGTCCCGATTTTTCGAGCCAAGGGGGGCGAGTGCCCCCCCTGCCCCCCCGCTTCGTACGGCACTGCCGGTTCATATTATTGTTCTTTGGCCCAGAAATCCGAGAGTCAATTTGACCCAGAACGTGTTGGCTCCCGGCGGACTCATATTCTGATTAAACTTAGGAGAAATATGAGTGTAGTTTTTGAAAAAGGTAACTGAAATATGCAAAGAGTATTTTCTTTTCGTACTCGAGCTGAATTCAGACTATAGCGAGGTGTCGGACTATAGCGAGGTGTCGGACTAGTGAGCCGTTGGACTAGCGAGCTGTTTGACTAGCGAGCTTTCAAAATAACGAGATGTTGAACCAGCGAGCTGTCCCATCCGGGGCCTGGGTTTTCGACCATTGAGACGAAAACACCCACTTTCGGTCTCTTTCAGTGCTAACAGAAAGCCCGCCACACAATCATGACAATAATGCAATGCACCAATTAACACATGAGTTAAAAGTTCAAAAAACTATTTTGAAA
>JXSR01S058202.1:3339-13862 GCA_000969725.1 Ophiothrix spiculata | reverse complement strand
ATGGTTTTGAAAATTTGCCCTCGGACCCCCCCAAAATTTGCCCTCGGACCCCCCCACACTTCAAAATGAAATGACGCCCATGTGTACTATTTGGAATAAGTGAAACATTTATTTGTTTAAATTGAGTTGTCTGACCCAAATACTTCAAAGGATACAGTACAGGGTGTCCCAGAAAAAACCCTTAATCTTTGTGCTCAATTTTCTTAGGTTTAACAGACAGTCAGAAAGTATGTAAGTATTGCATTTTATAGTCCATGAATTTAACTTTCAGATATCGTCTGTTTCATTTCAATTGGTAGTGTACAACATAAGTTACGTTTTAAAAAATGTTTGGGTGGATTTTTGTCTGGTCTCATTTTTGCTAATAAAACAGGGGTGTTTCTGAATGCAATAAACATGGGTCACCTTGGAAAATTTATCATTTTTGTCTTATTTTTCATCAAAATTGTTCATTTTTTCAGCATAGATAAAAGATAGCATGCACATAATAATTTAGTAAACATTGTTACGGTTGAGTGAGCAGATCAAAGACATTACCCAATATAACTTCATTCAAGAGGAATCGTGAAATTAAACAAGACAATTTTACAACCACATATTTGATAAAACGAAACTTTTGTTGTAAGTGAACCTGACCTTAACATTTAAAACTTTCAATTACACTGCTGTCTCATCTTTAAACATACAGTATTTTTATGCTTCAATTCATGTCATTTTTTCTTAGTTCAAATTTTGAAAGCATGAAAATTGACATAATGGTATGATGGATCGTCATGACTGTGACAAAGTGCCATATTGCACTTTAACATCACCCAACATGAGGCTTCGCACACAATCATTTCCCAAATCACACCTCTGCTTCACCTTAACTATTATTATTATAATCATTACTATTTGCATTTATAACTTTGACGTATATTGTTATCAATTTTAGGACAACAACATAAACAAACAAATATCAGCGTCATATACTTTTTGCTGAATCATAGAAAAAAAACAAACACACCTGAACTTCTACATTGCCCAAATACAATAATGGGGTGCTCACAAGGGAACATCATGTTGGTTTAATCTACATTGGCGTGCATTTCAAAAGTTTAGATTGAGAGAGTTGTGTGTTCACATAGCTAAATTATAATCAAACTGATTTAAATCTGTGCTGCGTTTAGGTATGTTGAGTTATGCTCAAATTGTAAAGCGCCCACATCTGTTGGAAAGCCATCATGCACCACATGCTTGATCTGACCTGACATGAATCTACCTGAACTTCATTTAAGTGCAGATAAATTTGGATTGATTTACCCATGTGGAGCACCCCCGGGGAGCACCCCATTAAACCTTGGAATACAACTATTCATTAATTTGCTTGACAGCCCATGAACGTGTTTAAAAGAAGGGTCAACTTTTTTCATTAGTCACATGACACTAGCAGTCACGTTCTGCCCTGAAACTGTCGTCTTTGACTTGAAACAAGTAAAAATCTAGACCACACTGATCTACTGCTAAACAAAATAATGTATAGAGAGTGTATTCAAGTAGAAGAGATCCCCCATTACTAAAGGTTTTCCCGATCAAGTACCCAGAATATCAGATCACTAGTGTATTATAGGGATTTCAAATGTAAGGAAGTCAAATAAAATTTACGGGTTTATCTCAAGATGGTTGAAACTATTTGAAATAATGTACTAGTAATAGGGTTTCAACACGCTGATGATTTATTAATACAGTATATAATATAAATTATTATAATCTTGCATTTTGGGCAAAAGTCATCACTAAATCAACTTCCTACGCAAGCAATACTATAGAAAGAAATGCGTGATGGGAAGAACTTATATCTTCTTTGGTTCCCTTCTTTTTGATCTAAAACAGAAGATATTCTTTTCAAATATTTGGATGGAAATTTATATGGTCCATTTCCTTAATTTTACATATGTAAAGCATGGGTGTTTCTGAATGGTAGAAAAATCTCTTGGAAAATTTAGCATATATTGTGTCTAAATTTCTCATCAAATCTGTTCATTTTTTCTGCATAGATAAACAAATTTATACATAAAATATGTAAACAATAATGTTAGGGTTGAAGAAGCACATCAAAGACAATAGCCAATAACCCGGGCCAATAACACTCTATTCAGAGGGGGGGAAAATGAATTTGGACCACACATCCTGTGGGAGGGCACTCAAATACAGATTCAAAGCCTGTACTAATTTTACACTTCATTAATTAATAAGTCCTGAAGGCAAAGGTAAATAGCCATCAGACAGTCCTTTACCTTAACCTTCACAAAATATTGTATCATTGTTATTGTTGACATAAAATGCTACAGGTGAATGCATCTATAAGTAAAAAGGCAATGATAAAAAAATTGTTTGTTCATGGAATGCTTTTGTCTGTTTTGTCTCCTATTAACTTTTTAAAAACAATTTTGTCTAGTACTTGCACATACACAAATGGCACCATTGTTGACTTGTGAAATTAAAGCACCGATAGACAAATCTAAATAACCACCAACTGGCAGCAAAGTGCCCTGAAATTGGAAGGAAATACCCCATGTGAAAACTATTGAAGTAAACCAACTGAGTAGTTTTCATAGATTTAACAGGGAGATACAAGACTTACCAAAATTTCATTCCAGCATGGAGACAAAATTGGGGGCATTCGAGTTTTTGCTGATGATACATTGCATCTTGTCATAATATGCGAATACTGAAAACACACACATTGGTGTATTATTCGTGTTAAGGTGTCTGGTCCATGATAGATCTGCCCGAAATTTTCTAGTAAAAATCGGCACGATTGATATTTTATCGATGTAGAACCAATTTTTAAAATAAAAATTGGGATCACCGGACTCGTTTTTTCATGCGAGTCGG
Organism: Ophiothrix spiculata; assembly: GCA_000969725.1. NCBI lineage: Eukaryota > Metazoa > Echinodermata > Ophiuroidea > Amphilepidida > Ophiotrichidae > Ophiothrix > Ophiothrix spiculata. The sequence continues at coordinate 10,985 of JXSR01S058202.1, read as the reverse complement.
TTTAAAAACAGCATTTTTGGAGGTTTTTTGGGGAAAAATCATTACAGGGGTCTATCATTTGTCTATGGGAAATGTGGCAAAAGTGACATTTATATTTAGTGTTGATTCAAAAATTCCACCCGAAATGTTTTTGTCAATTTTTTCACAAAAGTTGCGCACAAGTATGTTCTTTCAAATAAAACAATACAAATTGGGGGTCACCGACCTAATTTTCCAGAAAAATATTAAAATATGTCAATTTCTTTTAGCTTCAAAACACTACTCAAGAGTATATGTGACCTTCCAGCCCGTATGAGCAGTAAATGCCAGAAACTTCATTTTGCGCTACAGGTGAAAATACATGTCAAGGTCATAATTTGCCGAAATTGATTTTATGACAGATTCACAATCCTAGTGATTACTACAAAATACCAGCAAAGTTTCATTTCAAGAAAATGATAGGAAATGTGAAATAAATTGGTATATTCTTAAGACAATCAACAGAAAATATAGGGCTTACTAAATTTTGGAATGCGTTTATCTCAGTTATACGTTTTACTCCCTGACAAACTTTGACGGACCATAACTTGACTTCTGGAAATCGTGTGAAGTTCATTAAGGTGTCATTTTAATCATTAAAGCATGGTCTTTGCAAATAATTAAAAAAGTGAAAATGACAAAAGCTGGCATTTACTGCTGGTTTGGGCTGGACGGTCACATATTCACATGCGTATTGCAGCACTTACCAACCCGGAAACTAGCGTGTACTGGTACACATGAAAGGCGCGTGGACTGGACACCTAAAGTATTATTTGTTCGGTTTGTCTGTACTTGCAACCAAATTTCAGCACTCGGAGCAGATTTTGATAGGAACCAGGTCTCCGAATCGAGTGGACCTGAATACCACCAACGACTCCATTACATGAAGCGGTATACAGAGTCGGCTATCTCCCCTATAAATAGCATATTTTTTTGTGATTACAAATTCATTAACATATTGTTGATTGCAACTTTCTTATGTGTACGGTTTGCACGGTTTTGATTGCCTCAATAAAACATTTCCCTCAAAGTGAATTATTGAACCTAACAAGCAAGCTCTTGAACCAAATTTACTTCCAAAAACATAGTTTGACATGTTTAGAAGAAAATTGAGATCAATGCCCAGTACTTAGTAGGAAAATATATTTAACATAAAGAGACTACAATCAAGGAATAACTGTTGGTACATTTTGCTATACATCTCAATGATTTTTGAAGGATCCCTGCTTCCACTCGCAATGTTGAACTGAATACAAGTGCTTTAATTCTCTCTAACATTGAAACAGGCGTGGAGGGGAGGGAGTGAATGCTGAATTATCACAATCGACTTGAACATCATTAGCTATCATTGATACTCCTGTAAACGGTTAAATGGAGCCAAAAAAACTTGTCCATTCCAACAACTTTTTTCCTTGATTGTAGAGTAACAAATGTTTCCATCTGGTCCAGGCTTCCAAACCAGTCGAGAAAGTGCAATCACCTCAGCAAAGCTTCATGGGCCATGCAACGTGGAGATGAACCATGTGGGTAGTCATTACAAACTTTATCACATCACAGGAATCTGAATGGCATAACTTTCTTTCTGAGGTGAATCCTAACTGAACCTCGGATATAGATGACATTTTACACACATGAAAGTTATCTGAAATGGCTCAGCATTGTTAAGGCTGGCATCAACCAATCATTTTTGGTTGATGCCAGCCTTAACAATGCTGAGCCATTGTTAAGGCTGGCATTGTTAAGGCTGGCATCAACCAATCATTTTTGGATATATTTTTTGATTTGTAACTAAGCAACTAAAAATATGTGTGAAAGACGCATTTCCTGCTTATTTGGCAGAAAGTTACACTGCTTAAGGTGGATGAAACTTTGTAGGTGTTTCCCTGAAGATGGTTGATACTGATGATAAAGAAGACCCCTTAACACGAGTGCAAGAAAGTCGTATCTGCAATGGCTGCCAATATACTTTGATCAACACCAATTAGGCGGGCCTCTTCACATCGTGAATTGATACAGATAAGCATGTGCGTAGCTGGACACAGCACAACTGCAGGAGACGCAGCGCATGTTGCACGTGTGACTCGCGCATCATTGTCTACAGGGCGCATGTAACTGGGATTATGTTTACTTGCGGATGAAGAAAAGCCTCATAATTCCCGCCTATTTAGTGTTGATCAAAGTATAGTTATATTAAACACCTTGTCACAAGAATGTGAAAAATCCCTCAAAATGTCCGTCTTATGTCAGTGGCTCTTGAAATGGTTCTTCAGGTGACTGTCACCACTCACTGACCTAAATCTGGAGATTATACAGTCTGCAATCCATATTTATGAATAATGGCAGCTATTGCAGCAGATACGACTTTCTTGCTCACACATGGCAAAATATGGTGTTGTGGATGCAGGCCTACAGTATGTGGGTAATTTAAAACCCTATTTTCATGTTGTTTTTGAAACCAAATTTTGAACAGAGGCATAAGCAAGCATCTAATACCTACCTATATCTAACAAACTCCATCACGCAATTAATACAATAAAATATGATACAATTATGTTTACAATCAATATCCACATGTGATTTATTGCACTGTCTCATCAATTTGTTTCCATTAATAATTGTTAACAAGTGCACATTGTTTCTAACAACTACCATCATATGTACAGATGTTAAAATATTACAAATCATCCCGTTTCCATGACGGTGATCATCACAAAAATATAGATGAATTCACTGCCTAAACATGCAGGCATCATACTAGTTTCAGCATTTATGCTGTGATCATCGTAACACTGATGATATTAAGAATAATTCAGTGATACCAACAATTGATTCATCAAGTTGTTTTAGTTGATGACAGTTGGAAAGAATATAATAACTTCTACATGCGAATGAAGTCGGTAACAGCATTTAAACTACAAATGCCTTGATGTTACTCGATGTCACTTTGAAAATTGTCTATAAATAAATTGTCATTGGATTATTGGATCTTAATTACCCCAAAAGCTTATATGTGACGGCTCACCCCGAAAGGGGGACTTTGCATATGATATCAATTTTGATTTTTTCATTTCATCTGTTGCAGCATTTTCTAAGCTTTAAAATGACACCTTACTTTAAGGTGGTCAAATTTTACAACCGAAAATCTGCTGGAAATTCTTATTATTTTTATTTTTTGCTGCCTATTTTCACCTAGCTGTAGCTTGAAAAGTGTTCTGTCGCAGAGTCCCCCTTTTGGGGCGAGTCATCACATATTAGCACTCCAGTGGTTATAGAAGTCCCCTTCATTCTGCTAAGTCTTGTTTACTGGAGGCAAAATTTACACAGATGTACAAACTATCAATTAATCAGGGATGGTTATGGCTTTTTGTAATTTTGCCTGATTTGCCTGAAAATGTGAATTTCCCAATACTTTTGTACAGTGAAGATCAAAGCATTTTTGCCTGAATTCAGGCAAAAACCTGAAAATAATCATGCCTGATTAATACTTTTCAAATGTTTGCATACTAGTGTCACTGAGATTTGAATGACATGGTTATCAATATATCAGCTAGGTTTCTTTCAAAACAACATCATTATAACTTTTGATATTATCAAGTTATTGTCACAACCAAGAGAAAGACCCTGACAGTAGGTTATAGGAGGGAGTTTTACACTGGTCCCCTGAATCTCATCAATCTTCGACAGGTATAGTTTAATCATATTTAGTTGCATTCCTGACTAGTAGAGTAACATACTAAGCTCAGACACATATCACCGTATAAAGCCCAAACGTACAAATAACGTACTTTGTTTTGCTCATTAACATACATGTACATCGGTTACAAAAACAATGTGTATTATTCGCACCTAGAGGATCTATACAGTGATGTGTGACTGAGTCAGCCAAGTCCTGACTTAACTTATCTAAATGCATGGTAACCGTCCGAGCATGTGAGGCTTTGATGAAGGGACTTCCTGTGCTCAGATATTCACTCTGCATTTCAACAACGTCATGCAATCATCAGTACGCCACACATATTCTGTGTTTAGCATTGGAGACCAATCAAAATGGATACAATCTGGATACTGGCAAATCAAGCATGCAAAAGCCTAGATTGATAAACATTTTAGCTGCTTCTATGGTATGAGTGATTTAATGTGAGGTGTACCATACATTAATTTCTGCTATATCAGGGAATTCAACATTTCCTGAAATGTCTATTAGAACACTTTGCCAATTCTTTTATAAGGCAAAGGGAACGGCCTGTATTTCACAGGTCGGAGTGCCCATCTCTCTTTCGAAGCGTTTGGGCCAGACTCCATAATTTGTTATATTTGCGGTGAGGGGTTCGCCACACCTCCTTCCCTACGAGTCTGTTACCTTCCCAGCATTGAAAAAAGCCGGTACCCATTTGACACCTGGGTGGATAGGAGCACATTAGGGTAAGTATCTTACTCAAGGACACTACACATGCTGCACACCGGATTCGAACCCATGACTCTCAATGCCCGGTGATTGACAGTCAAGGACTTATCCACTAGGCCACACATGTCCCAGTGTATACAGAAAATATTTCCTGCAAATAAGACTTTTCTATAAGGAAATTTCCTGAAACTTGCATCCCTGATAACTGCATTTAATACATGACAAAATATCCCAAAAATGAGACATTTTCAATAAAATTTTCTGAATCAGGAAATTCTTTAAATTTACATACCTCATAACTGCATTTATTATATCTCATATATATTTATAAAGCAATCACAGAATAGGCCTAGTCAGTTTCAGCTGATTCAAACAACAGTATTTTGCTGACTTCCTCAAAATATGCATATCGCACATGCAAGGGAAAAATGAAAAACTGTCCCAAAGAAATTATATTAGAGAGGCAGTGCTTGCAGCCATTTTGATTTGACCACTGTGTAAATCCTATGGGATGGAGGCCATCTCGGATTGTCACTTATGGAATGGAGGGTGAGTGATTTTACGGCTCAGTGTGCCACACTTTGAGAGTCTCTAGCGGTAGATATACTTCGTCATTTTTGTAGTCATTTTCATTCAGAATTTTTCTCATGGTGATTGGTTTTTAATGGAGTAAACTGTTAATTCTGAATGAGAATTTTCATTTTAAATTTTAACATTATGGAGAATGTAATAAATGGAGACCTATTTTTCACCCCATTGCAAATTTTCAAGTGCTTACTGATGGGCAGTATAATGTTTGATATTGATTCTACCGCCTTGATCTATTCATGGTAAGCTAATCTCTTCTTGCAATGATGGTTATGATATACACAATGGTGAAATTGTACATGGAAAATGTTCATTCAGAATGAAAGTTTACGCCATTCTTAAAAACCAATCACCATGAGAAAATTCTGAATGAAAATGTCTACAAACTACAAAAAAAAAAGTGTATCTACCGCTTCTAACACTGATTAGCTTGAAAGTTAGTGTACTCTGTTCAGAGCAAGTCGCAATAAACACTTGTTTGAAACACAGTCACATTTTGCACATGAATCAAAATACACTTGCTGAATATGTGTCGAGTGAAAATTTATGTGACCTGCCTGAATATTGGGCCAATCTCCACACATATCCAGAGGTACTCTGAGAAATAAGCGACAAAAAGATTGCTGCGAGCACCGCTTCTCCATTTTCAGTTCTTTGGGCACACCACTTCTGTCACACATGATATCACCCTCTCAGGCAAAATTCTTGACATTTCATTCAATGCAATGCATCACCTTGGGAATGAAAATTGGATAGCAAGTGAGTCTCTAAAGCATTTTTTTAAAAATTGTGTTTGTAACAGTGAAATATGAGGCCAAGTAAATCAAATATAACTGATTTATTTTTGGACATAGTGAAAATCTCTGTTTTTTATGTGTTGGAGGTGTGTCACTGCTGCTTCCGCTTTGCGTGGGGAAGTAGTCACACATCCAGCATTTCAGGAGCAACATTTTTCACTATATGCCAATATTATGTACAATATATAGCTATAAACAATGCATGGACATCGGATCAGATAAAATCTGATATTTGAAACTCTGTCTTTGGATCTTATTCAAAATACAAGATGCTAATATATTGCATCTCATTACTGGTACTACTAATGTTACAATTAGGTTAAACTTATTTGTGACCCATTATATCGAAAGGTACCTTAAGGTTGGCATAGTTAATTACGAGATACGGGCCATTGAAGCTGAGCATATTCAAAAATCACGTCCAAGGTCGAATTTCTAATTTCATCAGAAACGTTACCTTTCAAGTGTATTCTACCATATTAATCAGGTTACAACATCCAAAACATAAGACAAATGTTTTAAAAACCAAGATAAAAATCCTTTCTCCTTTCAAGTTTTACCAGTACAGAAACTTCAAACTCAATTTTCTCAGAACTATAGTTTTCTGAATCAGCCCGATGTCTTTTACCAATTTGAATGTTACTTTGCAATGAAACATCCAATAACCAAACACAAGGTGTCATTTTAAAGCTTAAAATACAATCTTTCAGATGAGACCAAAAAATCCATTTTCATTTTGGGACCCTTAAGGTACCTTTCGATATGACGGGTCACATTTACTAAAATGAGATGAGTTGGTAAATATATGTTTTGTACAAGGGTTCCTTGCAGAGAACCCTAGGTCCACCGTAGTTTTTGACTTGCATTTGTGTAGACCCATACATGTTAAGAAATACATATTTTAGAAATTGTGAGTATTTAGTTCTCCCTATGCAAACATTGAACTGATATTGACCATAATTATCGCTGACAAAAGTTCAGTATGAGCCATAGATTAATAGCAGAGATACCGGACTCACCATCATTTTGAGGGTATTTGGGTTTTTTTGCATTGCATCTTATCATAATGCACGAATAACGAAAACACACATACACACTTTGCATGCAAGTTGGCACATCATTTCATGTAAAGCATTTTTTGCACGTTTGCCTCTACGTGCTATTGAATCTCCGGATCTGGAGTTGACTTTGGCAGGAAGCGAGTGTACCTGAATACCCCCGAATACCCCCAATTTGAGCTCCATGGCTGATGGTGCCATTACATGGGACGGTATACGAAGCCTGGGATCTCTGCTCTAAATCTATGGTATGACAAATCAGAGATGATGGCAAATAAACAGTAATACAAATAAGAAGCAACTACGGTTTCACATTCAACATTACAGTTTGATTAATATTATCTCTGTTAACCAATGTACTATTAATTTTACAAAAATTATATAATGTTATGAACCTAAAACTTGTTAATTAAACTACAAGTTTATACTACTAATTCAATATTCATATACTGTATACATGCTTTAACTGTTGATATCAACAATGACATCTCACAAAAATATATTTAAAAAATCCTGAGATTAGAGAATTTAGTGTGTTTACAGTTTGATGTTACTCGAGTTAGTAAATGATCCACACTGCTTTCAACATCAGCTTTAAAACATAAACTGATAAAATAGTTTTTAAAAATATTCCAGATTTTAAAAATGTCCCATTTTTCACATAAAATATATATTGATTTCATTAAACATTTCTTGACATCATTCAAATTCTTTCAAGGAAGGAATCTATAAATGGCAACATAAGTGCTGAGTGGATGATGGGAGACCAACTTGGACTAA